>MINK01173254.1:0-27043 GCA_001735545.1 Phormia regina
TCCCATATGAACCACTCTTTCGAAAATCACTTTAACGTGCATAAATCACATAAAAATTTGAATATCAATTTAATATTCGACACAAATAACATATTTATAAGTATAAATGGCAGTGATAAATTTCATGAAGATCGGTCCATAATTGATAATAGCTACCATATAAGACCCAATTTCGGGAATCGCCAAAAAAATGAATAAATACATGTCAATCGTAATATCGACGTAATATTCTGTATTAGTATTTATTATTTCACACTTAATACAACTATAGGTCCACAATTGACTCCTTTCCGAATTTTGGTTTGTGTTTACGAAAGCAAAGATTGCTATGACAGTTAATATTTGAAAAAAAAAAAAAAAAANNTATTTATAAGTATAAATGGCAATGATAAATTTCATGAAGATCGGTCCATAATTGATAATATCTACCATATAAGACCCAATTTCGGGAATCGCCAAAAATACATGTCAATCGTAATATCGACGTAATATTCTGTTTGATTATTATAAATTTGAAATTATAAAAGAATATTTATCAGTAAAGTGGAGCAGTATATAAAAGATGTAATACAAATAATTTTTAAAGATTATAAATGTTAAGAATAAATTGACACCATAAGTTGTTAATTTAATCGCAAGTGTTTTTGATTTTATTACAGAAATTTACTTTCATTGAATCCAATTGTTGTTTTCTTAAAATTTTAATATTTTAACATTTTCATTCCATATGATTTATTTAAACAAAGTTCAGAATCTAAAAAGTTTATTAAATTTATATATTTTTAATAGCGAATCTTTCCTTATTTCTATTTTCCATGTTACACCAATTTGATTTGATTTTGGGATTTGTCCCATTTATATAAATTAGTTACGTGTGAAAATTTTACTGCGTGATAATAATAATTTTGTATTTAATATTTATTTTAAAATCTGTTGTGTAAATTTAAAGCATCAATTTCTAAATAAATATTTAAATGTATAAAATTTCCTTTACTTTTTTCCTTTTTCTGCTTAATTTTAACATTTCCAGTCAAATATGTTTCCTTAAATTGTATACAATAAAATATCTAACAAAATCCTAAATAAATATAAATGTTTTTTTTGATGAACAATTATACCGGAAGTTAAAGATAAAAAGTATATTATGTTTTAAAGACATTTACACATCGTTTGAGTTGCAAAAATATTTTATTCTTTATAAAATTTAAATTTTGCTAGATATTCAGAAAAGGTCTAAAAAATAAAATAAAGTCTCTAAAAGCAGATAAAGAACAGATTTATTTGTGTTTCCTTTAGGCCAAAGATTTAAAGCTATTTGAAAATCTTTTTAAATTCAAAATAAAATTTAGTTTAAAAAATATTTAATAAAGGATTATAAAAGTTTAAGATTTCAACTTAGACAAGACTTAATATGACAAATTATATGGCCAAAGTAGCCCTTTTTTAATGTATTTTTTGTTTTATATTTCAAAAATACTTTTATCATTACACAATACATATTTAACTATTATATATGTATTTTCCATATGTCATATATGTATATGTATGTATGTATGTGTATAAAAAAAATATATATATATATTCTTACAAATCTTTAAAAGGATTCGCATTCCACCAACCATGAATGATTTTACATTGTATTGAACAATTTTACATTTTATTTGTTATATAATACATACATATATGAAGGTATGTATGATTTTATATGTGCGTGAGTCTATGGCAATAACTTGGCAAAACTGAAATTGTAACGCATAAATTTTATATTCATTTTACGTTTTTTTTTTATTTCCATTTTTATAACTAAAACACTAAAAATAGAGAGAGCATATTTGATAAGTCATTGCATTTGTTACATAAATATAGATTGGGTTACACAAATACAAATAGTTTGTTCGCCAAGATCTTGAACGATTTGGTTGTACGGGTTTAAACTTCTTGGGCGTCTGAACCTGGTAACATCTGGATAGTGAAAATCTATTTCTAATGTTCCATATCATTGTTTTTCTTTTGAATTGTTCAAAATTATATTTTGTAGTTCAACTTTAACTTTGTATAAAATCATAAAATGTTTATATGAAACGTAAAAAAAATGCTATAATACAGAAAAATAAAAAATAAAATACACGCATAACATATCCAGCACGCACACAGACTCACGTTTGCCCAGTAGCACACCCAACATTTGCATAAACACACACACACACACACATACACTTAGCAATACATTCATCATATAAATATATATGTTGTATAAAGAAAAAAAATAGAAAAACAACAACTTTGTAATAAATTTATGAAAAATTCCTAATAAATAAAGTCTGTTACGAGTGAGTATTCTATCAAAAAGGAAACAGAAAAACAATTTCTTTTCTTTTGAAAGTTTGTGTTTTTTTTTTAATAGAAAAAAAACTGAAACCTCTAAAGGTAGATTTACATAAACAACAAACACAATAAAAGATACTTAAAGGATTCAATTCAATTTAATAAATAAAACCTCTCCAAATGAACAAATCAAATTTAAATAAAATAATCGAAAAAGAAATCATTGAAAAATATTTCTCTTTAACTGAATCTATGTATGTATGAGTGAGTAAGTAAGCAGGATTAACAACAACAAAACGTTTATTATCTCTGATTTTTCTATATATTTTTTTAAATTTTTATTGGCTGCCATTGAACCCAGTTATTTATGTCTAGGTTTTCTTTAATCGAAATTATTTTGGCTCATTGATCAAAAATTCATTTAAATAAATAATAAATAAATAAAAAAATGCATTGTATTTGTATTATTTATTTAAGGTATAATATTTTTGTTGCTGTTGTGGCTGTTATTTGTTAAAATTTGTATTAACCAAATAAAAAATATTTACCAATGCCAAAGTATAATCATTCATCATCATCAACATCAATTTCAGTTTGAAGTTGCCTCATCGTCATCGTCTTTCATGTCCTTCCCTTTTGTTAATAAATTTAAGTATTTTTATGTCTCTCTTTTCTTGAGTTTGTTTTTTTTTTTACTTCTACTTAAGTTGTTTTTAAAACAATTTATTTTTCTTTTAGCATAGAAAATCTTATTGAATATTAAACATTTTATAGGTATAAGGAAAAAAGTTTTACAAAATTTTTCTTTATTTTCAAAGTAACGATTTTAAAATTATTAAACTTTTTTCAGGTAAAAATCTATATTTTAGGTAAAAATCTATTAAAAAATTTCTTTAAGGATTTAAAATATTGATTGGAGATTTATTATACAAATTTGTTAAAAAGCTTTCTTAAAAAGCTTGTAGCTAAAAATTTTTAAATCTATGAATTTTCAATTAATATAAAAGTTTTAAGTTTTAGAAAATCTTGGACATAATATTATGATTAAAAGTTCTTGGGTTTTAGAAAAAAAATCAATTTGTTTTAAATTTTTCTTTAAGATTAGATTTAGATTAGTTTGTAAAAGTTTAGGGTTCAATTAAGAACTTCATTGAATTGATTATATATTTGTTTAGCTTAACAGAGCCGTTAAATTTTTTTTGAGGACTTATATTGATTTTACTAAATTTTAAGATTAAAGTTTTTGTTAAGTTTTATATATTTTCTGCTATAGTTTTTATTTCATTTACATTTTAAATACTAAAAAAAATACTTAAAAATTTTTTCTTCCTATTTTCATTCTTTTAAATTTTCTTGGAATTTAATTTCTTGGAATTTAATTTCAACACTCACGTTTTTTTTTTGTTTTTATATTTAAACACTCATTTTTTGTAAATTTGCATATTTGCTGTTTTTTTTATATTCAATAAAAAATTCAAAAGCTTTTGACATCTTTTACTTAGCGTTTGCATTTCAAAATATACATAAAAATATCTTTCTTTAATGTTTAACTAATCAATAGATGTTTAAATGATTCCCTTACTGTATTTTGTTTATCTATTTGTTGGCATTTTTTTTTTCTTTTCTAAAAGGCAATTTTATGAGTTTTAACTTAATTTTATGTTGCATAAAATTCCATTGAAAAAAAAAAAAAAAAAAAAAAAAAAANNTAAAATTCCACTGAGAAAAAAAAAATCATGAAAAAATTACCTTTTTTTATCTACTCATGTCACTTTGTTTTGTAAAGATTTTACTGGGATTTATTTCGTCATAATCATCATCAATTTTTCTTCTTATTCTTTATTTAAAATGTTTTATATAATCACCAATTTTTTTCCATTTTGTTTTGCTTTTGTTTTTTATAATATTATTTTTTTTTGTTGTTGTTGAATCTAAGTCGAGTGTATTAGAGTGTATCAAACAAACATTTAATGCGTTTTTAATTATGGCTTAAAATTTGTTTATTTCTATACACTTTCGTCATCATAATCACCATCATCATCATCATCAAACAAATAAAAGAACTCATATTTATAGTATTTATATATGTACATATGTATGTATGTATGTACATTTATATTAAAATAAATCCTAAGATAGACATTTAAGTATGAGATTTATTTTATACACTTGATGATGCATTATTTGCTGCATGCAACATTTGTAATTTACTTTTTCTGTGTACATTGCACATACACTTGTTGTGTGTATCTATGTGTATCTATATCTGTGATGATTTGTGTTTTTAGGCTTTTAAATACCCTTTTTTTCAAGCATTAAATTTTGTTTGTATGTATGTATTTCCAAATCAAACGAGTTCAATAAGTACTTAATGATTGGTTTGAAATAAATAATGACAAACTGTAATTATAAATTGAACATGAATATAATAAACATCATTATTATCATCATCATGATCATGTTATATGGTAAATCTTTCTTTTAGTTTTAGTGTATCTATGTATGTGTTTTATGTTTTATTTTGTGGTTATGTATTGCAAATTATACAAATTAAAAGTTAATTTTATTTTAAAATAAATGCTATACAAAACAATAATGCCAGATTTTTTTTACTTCCCATATTAGGGTTAATTTATAATCCTTTTGTCTTTGATATTTTTTATAAAACTAGATCTCAAATAAGGGAATTAAAAATTGAAACAATTTGTTCGTCAAATTTTACTTTTACTAAATCAAAAACTTTATGGCGTATATACCCCCGAGGGTATTCAAGATCAGTTGAAAACCAGCTACTGTTTTCGATAATTGCAGAGAATAAAAAATCGCCATATATTTGTATTAATAACAAAGCATCTGGTAAATTTCCTATCATTTGGGAAATCTGTATTTGAATTTTTTTATTTGTTTAATTAAGGCGTCTCCAGCTATTCATATTACATAGTTGTACTAGATATTTATCATATTTTTATTAGTCTCTGGTATTGCAAAAATACAATTTTAAAAACTACAACCATATAAATTAAATGACGTGTTACTACTATAATTATATTTATCAAACTCATGTCATAACAATTCTCTATTTACCTAAACCAAAACTAAATTTATATAATTTAGTTTATATGATTTTACGAAATAAATTAAAATTAATAAATACCATACGTAAAACATTAATTTGCAATAATAAAAGAAATAGACAATTTGATTTAAATATAAAATTTAATTCTATCATAATTAAAATGGGAAACAAAAAAAGACATAAACCTATAAACATATTTATAACTTTAACTTTAAAATTTCATTTCAAAAATTTAATAAAAAACCGAAAACTTTAAATATTTTATAAATTTATTAAAACGGACTTTAAAAATTAAATTTTTAAACATTTCTCTTAAAGGATTAAAATAATAAAATTTATTTTATCATAAATAAATCAAATGCCTTTGGCTAGTTCGTTTTAATGGTCATATATATATATATGGCGTTTAGTGTTTTAAATTGTTTTATTATTTCCCTATTTTAACTAAAATCAACTTAATAAAAATATAATAATAAAAACTAAATTTAAATAATACTTTTATACGGTTCATTGAAACAATAATGTTCATATGTTCATATTACCAAAAAATTTTAATGAAATATTATACTCGAAAAGATAGAGAGAGAGAGAGAAAAAAACTGTTGAATTATAAAATATTTAAGTTCTATTAGTTATTAGGGATATTACTGATTAGATACCATATTAAATATTTACAACTAAATTTTCTAAAATTTATAAGAAATAGTCGTTAATATTACAACTCTGCAGACTTCAAACTACAGTAGCAGCAGGTAAAGAAATATCTATAACATAATTTTTTTTTTATTTCATTTTTATTATTAACTATGAATATCCTTAATGTAAAATATTATAGTATGTATTTAAAACTAACTAAAACATAATAAAATATGTTTCTATCGCAGTTACTTTAACAACAATAAATTTATTAAAACAAAATACAAACAACAACAACTACATGTATTTAATAAAAACTCAATAACAAAGTGAAAAAAGTAATAAATTGTTTATTGGATTTTTAGAGTTGGTTTTCAAAATACAAAAAAAAAAAAAAAAACAAAAACACAACAGAAGTAAAAAAAAACAAATTTAGCCAGCAGATTTGTAGCAATAAAACCATAAACTATGAGTCGAATTTCTATAGAGGAAGAGTTTTATTACAGTTTATATATATAATTTTTTTTATTCATGTGAGAGGAATGTGGTACATATTTATACCATATATCTAAGTATTAAAAAACAATAACAATAACAACAAAATACTAAATCGAAACTTTTTAACATATTGTTGCTGTTATAGTTTTGATATTATACTATATAGTTGGTTTACAAAAACCCCAACTCCCCAAAAAACGAAAAAGAAAGATACAAAAAATTTTATTGAAAATAGCAACAAATATAATTTATGGTAAATTTAAAGAAAACAAAAAATATAAAAATACTATAAAAATATTTTTAAAGTTTTTATTTTGTTAGTCTTAGCAAAAAGGGGTTAGATAAGGGTGACGGGGTTACAATAAAGGTGTTGCGCTTTTTTTTCCAATTATTATTATAGACCCCTATACCCCTAAATGTTGCAGTTTAAAGCTCCTGCTTGATTTAAATAAAAATATATATTTTTCTTAAAGTTTTGAAAATAAATTTTATGTTTATTTTTTTTCAAGTTTTAATAACAATTGTGCAAATAACACCAATACTAAAGTAAATATGAGAATATAAAAAAAATAATAATTTGAAAAAAAAAAAAAACAACAGCAACAACATGAAACGTATTAAATGAATGGTCGAGTATTGTTGAAAAGACTTATTTATCGGCAGGCACCAGAGTTAATAATACAATTCAAAAATAATACATCATGTTTATAGAGCATTTGTATATGTATGCATATGTATGTAGTATGTGTAACAGGCAGAACACGTAGTACAATTAGGGAGGAGCAGAAACATTTATATTTCAATATCATCATATAGTTAAATGAAAATAATAAGTTGTGACAAATTAGTTCTAAGTAATTGAATTGGTAATAAGTAAATTGTCATATGAAGTTTCTGTTCAATAATAAATCTTAACAAAACTAATGCTAATTCCTATTTTCTTTCTTAAGGGAATATTTATTTTTTTCAAATTTTTTGCTCACATAAAAATTGTATATAATTGCCTAAATCTTTGCTTATAGTATTTTTTTCCTTAAATTTTTAAATATTTACTTGTTTGTAAATATTTTATATCTTTTTTATTTTTGCATGTATTTTTGTATCTCCCTAATATAATGTATATTAAAACATGTTTTTTTTTTAATGCAAAAGGGGCACGTGTTGCAATACTTGAATTTTTCAATTGTATATTGTTTGGATTTGAAAAAAAAAACAACAACAACAAAAGCTGTAAAATAAACTTCAATGAACGCCATAAATTGAAATGTATGTTGGCTGTGCCTTGTAATATGATCATAGAAAGAAAATCATAGTATTTTTTGTTTTTTTATTATTTTTTTTTATAAAATCCAAAATCAAAATAATACAATTAATTAAAAATTAAACAACTTTTACAAAAGAAAAAAAAAACAAGTAGCTGTTATATATAAAATCTTTGAAAATTAGATTTTATCTCTCATTAAAAATTCACCAAGTGGAAACATCTGAAGAAATTATTAGATATTTAGATTTTATAAAAGACTTATAAAATGGCGTCAATTGTTTATATATATTTTTTACCAGTTTCTAAATTCTTAATAAAATCTAATTGGTTCTATAAATAAAATAAAGCTATTTCATTAACTGTAGACTTATTAGAGATAATCTTGTATAGATTCTTAATAAAGAAAGAAAACAACCAAAATTCAAATTATTCTGGGAAGATTTTACTTACTTTTCCTTATAGGAGTTGTTTCTTTAAGACGAACGAAAAATTCCTTACAGCGAAATGTATTGAAAACTGCGAATAAATTTAAAAATTATTTAACGTTTTTCATATAAAAAGTTTTGTTGGTCTAAGAGAGAATATAGGCAGTTATATTATGTCCACTCTACTGGGAGAAATTTTGCAACAAATTTCCTTTCAATTTCATACCTTTTACCACAAGTGTAAAGGGTATATACATATGAGTTTGTCATTCCGTTTGTAATTTACACAATTTTCATTGGAGAGCATTGGAGAAAATATTATCTGGATTCTTGTAAGAAATGATGATGTGATCCTTCCGAGTGTCGATTGAAATGGCGTTTATGAAGGCCACCGATAACTGACATATATAATATAAATACCGAACGATTGAAAATCCTTATGAAAATTTTACTATTGAAATTCAACAAGATCGGTTTATAAATGGCAGAGATATGTTTAAAAAATAACTATTTTCTGAATTTATGTTCGGAAAAATTTAAATAAATCGGTTCAATATTAACAGAGCTATTGAACAAAACACATTGTTAATTTTTTAAAGCTAACGAATTTTATTTTTATATAATTCGATATTTGAAGGAACCAAATTCTTTACTAAACAATTGAGTTATGGGTCAAAATTAATAATATAAATACACACACAAACACATATATTAAGCATTTTAATTTAGATTTATAAATGTTGGGAAAATTTTATTTGTCGGTAAGACAGTGAAGAGTATAAAAGTTCCGGCATAGCCGAATGAAAATACCTTTCCTCTGAAAAAAATTCAGTAAAATATTATTATTAATTCTGTGAACAGACCAAAAAATACAAATTTTATTTCAAGATTTTGTAAGAACAATTTACTTTAAAGAACTAATTTATTTAAAGTGTTCGTGTTTCTGTTTTTTTTTTTTGCATACAAACAATTTCATAATCAAATTACCTCCATGTGCATATTAGAAGCGATAAGTATTATGAAACACACACACACTCAAATGTAAATGTCTAAGTAGTTTAATTTTTTTTCTAAATTTCAGCATTTTTTTTTTTGGAATGTATTGTTTTTCTCGTTAAAAAACAGAACTGCATATAATAATTTGGGTCAAATGAAATCAAGTAGAAAAGTGTTTAAGTATATTGAATGACTATTTTATATTTTTATAGTAAAAATACAAAAAGAAAAAAAAAACAAAAAAATATATATATATAAAAATAATAGAAACAACTAGAAAACAAATAAACATTAACTTTAAGTTTTAAGTTCAACATTTTGTAAATTGTAGCCCTTCAGTTATTGCTTACAATTATTGCCATTGTGGCATTCAACATGAAATCTTGCATATTTATAGAATTTCCTATTACATTGTTGTTGCTTTGTTGTTAGCTTTTTTTTTTAATATGCAAATCAATTTGATGTATATTTTTTTATAATAAATTGATTGTTTATTTTTTGTTCTTCTTGGGAGAGAAAAAATATTCAAGTAAATAATATAGAAAAATATTAAAAAATATATAATAAAAAAAATGTATTTAAAAAATGAAAAGAACGCATAGAACGTTTTATTTTATTACTTTTTTTTATATATTTTTATACAAATTGTACAAGAGTTAAATGAAATTTAAATAAAATTCCAGACACGCATTACGTCTTTTAACAATTGTTCATATGTATGTATATACTCGTATGAACAATGAACAAACGTGCAAATATTTCTTAGTAACAAACACATTTGTAAAGACTATATTAAAATCACACTCACTCAACTCACCAACCATATATCCATTCAATTCAATTCATTTTGCTTAAATTAAATTTACTTGTTCGTTTAGTAACTTGGTTGATTTTACTGCCAAGTTTAATATGTATTTATCAAGAAAAGAAAATAAAATGCTATGAATACTCGTATAAATTCCTAACTACAATGTTTACTGTACTAAGAATATATATGTATGTATGTATGTGTATAAAGAAATATACATACTATAGTTGTAAGTACAATGTTTTAACCTAAGTTTGTTTGCTTGCTTACAACTAAATTACGCATTTCAACGAATAGATTGTTAAAGAGTTGATTTTTTTTCATTTTATTTTTATTGAAACAGATTTAAAGAGAATAAATAACAACGTAGAAATTAAATTGAAATCTTTTAAATCAAAGTGGTAATAGCTGAACTTTAAAGTAAATATTTGAAATTAAATTGATTTGATTTAATTAATTAGAATTAGGTCAAGCTCTATAAGAAATCAGTAGAAGAATAAATTATTTTATAGAAAAGAAAGAGCAGAATAAAAAAGGTAGGTGCTTTAAAGATTTGAATAAAAAGTTAAAAAAAAATGTAAGAGGGAAATTATTAAGTTTTTAGAATTTTTAATTATATTAAAGTTAATTTTAAAAGTGAATGGTCTCTTTTTTAGCAAAGAAGGCAACTGTTGAAATATTAGAAATTTTAGTAATTTGAAAATAAATTCTTAGTATTAACGTTGGGGTCTAAGTAATTAATTTAATTATTTCTTAAAGTTGCTTTTACACTAACATTAACTAAACTAGTTTGCCGATATCCGGTTCGAAGGACCATGAACAACATTAAAAACAATTTTTTTCTTATTTATGTTTGTATAAATATTGTAGTAGAAAATATTTATTTAAAATTAACATAAGCATTTACAGATTATATTAATATTTTAACCATAAACTATACATGACCACGGTACAAAGCACGATGTCAAATTTGATCAGCATGTAATTTAATATTTTTTAAAACGCTTAAATTATTACGCCATATTTTTTTTAAACTCAACTTTATCTTAGAATATTTTAAGCTTTTTTTTTTTTTGGTAAAATGAAACATTAGTTTTTAAGTTAAACTTTTAAAAAAATATTTGCTTATAACACGTGGTATTAAATTACTTATAAAATGTTTAATATATTCTTAAAAAAATTAAAATAAAGTTAAATTTTTTTCATGTTGAATTCACAATAAAATTTTCTATTAAAGTTTTTTTATAATTATTAATCTCTGTTATCTAGCCATTTAGGGTTAGCAAAACTTATTTAAAAAAATTAAATAAAATTTGCAATTAAATTGATTTATTTTCTCCATTTTTAAAAGCTCAACTGACCCAAGAAATATTACGAAAAAAAAATTTAAATGAAAATGAAAATAAAAAGAAAATCGTAATATATTTATGTGCGTATGTATGTATATGTTTATGTCTAAAAGTAAAGAGATAAAAAATAATTAAATATACAGATATAAAGAAATTTATGTACATATGTAACTACATGTTATTTATTTATATAGGCATTTTTTTTATTTATTTTATATTTATTTATATTTTTCTATTTCAAACGTATATAAGGAGTTCATATAATAAGAATACAACACAGATGTTTGCACACATTCTTTATCAGATACATTAAGACACTTAAATCAAATTAAAATAAAATTTAATCATAAAATATTTATATAATCTTAGCATAATAAAGGGGCGATCTTTTGAGTTATATAATAATTTAATTAAATTCAGTAACTTATATCATTGATTCAAAAGAAAGTAACTAGACGTTGACGTTAATTATTTTCGATATAGAGTTTACTATAAAAAAAAATATTTACACTAAATATTATAAAGTAGTTTAATTTTATTGCCAACTATACTTACATAAATATTATCTAGGATAAAAATCATTTAAAAAAATTATATAAAATGCTTAAACTAAATCATATATCCACAAAATTGGGAAAACTAAATGATCATTACCATTTAAATTTTATTTCATTTTTTTTCTTCAAAAATAATATAGATGAGATATCTTCCTTGATAAAAGGAAAAATAAAAAAGCAAAATCCTAATGAAAAAGTCAATCAGTATATTGACCGCAAAACAATTTTAATACATACAAACAAAATTTTATGTCTAAATAGCAAAAATGGTAAAATAAAAAAAATCAGTAGCTAGTTTGTAGTAACAACATCATGTACTTCTTGTATTACCAATTCAATCTTAAAGATACACATGTGTATTTGCTTGGGTGTGTATTTATAAATAAGTTTGATTGTTTGAAAATCTTGACATGATACGCATACAAAATTAGTTATAAAATCATACACACACACACACGAACATACAATCACAAATACATATATTTTTGAACTGTAAAACAAAACAAAAACCAAACAAAAAAAGTAATACAAAAAAAAGTTATAAAAACCTTAAATAAAATCTATACATTAATTTTCTTATAAAAAAAGAACAACAAAAATAAAAATACTAAACAATTTTTTGTTGAATTTGTTTTTTTTTGCTGTTAGTAAAAATTTTTTTAATGTGTTTTGTTGGATTTTTTTTTTTTTTTTGAATTTCTGTTGGCGTTTAACATGTGCCACATATGGTCTCTTCTTCGAATAAAGATATTATTTGTTTTATAATGTTTAATGGTTCCCTCTGTTTTTTTTTTTATCAAAGTACATTTTTATTTATGGAATGATTTATTAATAACTTTTATGTATATACTCTATTTTTTGTTATATAACACCTGCAAGCTTGGAAGTTTTATATGTATGTTAACAAAGTATAGAAAAGAACAAATATAAAATTAATCGTAATGCACAAAAAAAAAAAAGCCTTTTTTTTAAAAAAAAAAAAAAAAAAAAAATAAGAATAAATTTATAAATTTAAAAAAAAGCCACTCATTCTAAAGGCCATTGGGATCATGTCTATAAATTGTAATTAACTTGTATAGATGATTTTTATTTTAAAGACATGATAATAATTCTTTAAATACACATAAAGTGCACTGTACCAGGCATTTATGTGCAATTATGGAAGACTATAGCTACAGGAAATTGTTTAAAATTCTTTGTTGTGCAAAAAAACAAACAAAAATTATTTATTAGTTTGCACTTTGAAACGGAAGGACGGACAGACCTTTTAAGATACTTAGTTAGTCATTAATTTATTTAAATAAAAAATAAAAAACATTTCGAAACGCCAACACATGGAAGGAGTTATAAATGTTTTAAATAATTTAATTTGAATTAAAATAACCTACATTTATAATTAAGGTTAGTTTAGGTTAAATGATTAAATACTAGGAAGCTTTTACAATTCGTTAGATTTGTTAAGAACAGAAACACTTTTCTCATATTCCAGTTTTGAGATTATTAGTAATAACTTAAAGTATTAAATGATCTTTTAATTCATGTCAAACTTTTAATCAAACTAAAGCAAAGAAATTCTTTTAAATATGTGATAAAATATAATTTACGGTCATAAATACAAAATAGTTATATATCTTTAGTGATCTAAAATCACATGACAATATAAGATCGATCCAAAAAAAGTTACTTTTTATTTAATAAATATTTTCAAGTAAAAATAAACTATAAAAGAGAACGGGATCTATATTTTATAAGCTTCATCATCTTACCGAAAAATAAAATTTTCGCCTTAAAGTATGCTTTTCATACTTTTACATTTATAAATCTATATTATGTATAATATTATTATTGTTATCATTATATAATATATAAGTTATAATTATTATTTTAATTTTTGACCCATAACTCGGTAGTTTATAAACGAATTTTTTTGAATAAAAAGCAAAACTACTTATTGCCTGATATCTCAGTTATTATTGATCTGTTTTAATTCATTGTTGCAGAATAAAAATTCAGAAAAAAATCCAAGCTTTCTTTGCAAAAATTAAGCCCTGGCATAAATGTAGATTTGAGAAACTCATAAACCAGGTATAAAAGCCAGTTTTAAAAGCATATTTTCGAAATTTATGAATCGATCTCGCAAAATTTCAATAGAAGAGTTCTCGAAGGAATAATATATGTTAGTTATCGGTGGGCTTCATAAAAACCATTTCAACTGATACCCAATATCCCAGTTATTATTGAACCGATTTATTTCATTGTTTCAGAAGAAAAATTTAGGAAAAGATTTCAAATATTATTTTTAAAAAGAAGCTTCAAAAAACCGGTTTATTAAGCATATCTTTGCCATTTGTATACCGATATCGCTAAATTTCAATAGAAAAATTCTCCAAGGAATTTCCGATCGTTTAATATGTATATTCTATATGTCAGTTCTTGGTGGGCTTCGAAAACACCATTTCAACCGACACATAGGAGAACGGACATGGTCCTATCATCATAATTTCTCAGAAGATATTTTTAATTCATTAATCGTCTTCTTAATTGACAGTTTTCATCTTTTTCATAATTGATATAACCATTTTGGAAAGAGTTGCAAATTTAAATAAATTTTTAATTGAATGAATTATTTTCTTATTTATTTGTTAATTGTTGATTTTCTTCTACCTTAGGTCTTTGGAATGTTTTAAGATTGAAATCTAAATTTTCATGATATTTTTTTTGATTTAATGTAAAATTTGTTTATGTCATAAATTAAACAATTTTATTAAATTATGTTTAATAAAGAAAAAAAGTCGATATAAATTAAAAAATTAATCTATATATCTGTATATATATATTTTTTATAATTTTTAAATAATATGATAATAATAACCGTGTCCATTTTTTTTTATTGCTTTATTCGTATTATTTTCATTTTAATTTCCAACATTTCATGCATAAATGTTAAGGGCATCATTTGTAAATTATTATTTTTATTCCCTCATAACACTATTAATTAAAAGCAATAAATTTGAAAGAAATATGAAAAATAACAAAACTGAATAATTTGCTCATTCAAACTGGAAACAACAAAAAAAATCATTGAAAAAATTGAATTAAAATCCAACAGAACAATGAATGCAACAATAAACGTATTTTTCGTATTCCTAGCACTTGTGCCACACACTAATAGCAAGAATTACAAAAAAAATATATATATTTATACATATAAATAAAAGCTACAAATTTAAAATGTTTGCTATTAAAATGAAGAAAAAAAAGCAGGGAGTAAAATAATAATAAATAATAAAATAAATGTAAATTATTTCAAGTATATTAATCCAATGTATAACAAACTGCATATAATTTTTAATTAATCACAAAAATTTCGAAAATAAAAAAAAACCAAACGCTCAAGTGGTTGAATGCAGTCATCATTGCACAAACCAAATACAGCAGCAGCAGCAGTTAAATCCAAAAAAAAGTGATTGAATTGAATGCTATACTATATAAGTAAATACATAATACTTAATATATTTTTTATTTGTTGTTGTTGCTGTTGTTTTTTTTTATAATAAAATAATGAACCACTTTTAAAATCATCATCCTTATTATTTTATTATAAGAGACTAAGTGAGGGTGGCTGTTTTGGCGTTTATTTTTCTTTCTTTTTAGATTTTTTTTTAAATAAAAGCTTGAAGAATAAAAAAAAATATAAGTAAAATTTATTTTCTTTTTTTGTTGTTGTTGGTTTATAATGATTCTACTTAAATTTCTGAAGAGGCTGGATGGTGATGATGATTTAGATTTATGAAAATTATGTTGCGGCAAAATTATGTATTTTGCTACTTTTAAATGTAGCTAATGGTAGTGGTGGTGTTTGTGCAGAAATACTTAACATTTTTTTTTTATTAAATAAATTTAAATTAAACACATTATAAACATGTGTTTGAAAATATATGTATGTTTTTTAACTTTAAAATCAGGATGTTATTTTTGTTACGGGCTCTTTTATTACATATACATTCATCTATATATGTATGTCTTTGTATGTCTGTATATTTAAAAAAATTTTAACATTTTTGTTAGTAATTTAAAAAAGTTATTATATCTTTTATTTTTAATTTAAAACTTGTTTTCCTTTTCTATTCATTTTCTAACTTCTATGATTTACAATGTAAAACTTAAATGATTTTGATTTTGTTCACATTAAAATTTCAAAACCTAAACTGACAACCATTTAAAATACTAACTAAATACATATATAAATATATTTATTTTATTATTATTTTTGCCAAAGGATTTATTGTAGAGTTAAAGGATGTTATTGTTTTTATTTTTAATTTAACTCTATTCTAGTTTAGGAAATTTAATAGATCTATAAAATATTATTTATAATATAACGAGGGTTATTTTATTGAAGTTTTTGTAGTTGGACCACCCACTTTCTCCCATTGACCCGCTAGAAACTTATGAGCCTTCAAATCAACTCGAAGACACCTCAGATCTGATGATGTGAATCTATGGCGGTTCTTAAGTTACAGAATTATTTGCAAAAATAAATCTTTTTGGAACCACTGCGCTTGCGTAATTAGGACAACTAAATAATATTGAGAAATATATTAAATAAATGGCTGTTTATATTTATTAGTATAGGGTATAGTTATTTAGATTTGCATAGAATATAATTTAATAAATAATTTACTTGTTTTATTTTTTAAGATTTAAAATGTTGCATTCTTCTGACAGTATCCTCTATGATGCTCTGATCAATGTAAAAACTTGTTGCAAATAATTGTTTAATTTTTAAATTTATGTCACTAAATTAGAACACAACCTACGTAGTTTAAATTTTAATAAATCCCATAGAAATAAACATGCAACATTTATATACACAACAGACTTTGTCAGTCCTATATATGGTCACATGTATGCATTTATGTTCATTAGGGTCGTCCCGTTTGTATGGAGAAAAAACCAGGTATCGACGTTGCCAGCTGACATTATCCTTTCGTGAGCTAGATCCAAATGAAAATATGTCCTTTTTCGGATTTTTCTCATATTTCTGCCAAAGCAACCATAAGAAAATTTGGTATTGCAAGAAAGGTCTTTAGGGTCGAAATTTTATATGGTTGCTTTGGCAGAAATATGAAAAAAGTCCGTATAACTTGGAAAAAAATAACCTTTTTTCATTTGGATCTAGTTTATGAAAGGATATCTTATAGTGAAGTAAAATGTCTTTGAATTAAGTTTCCACTTGAGCTGGGAACATGGACACTTTTAATTTTGGGGCCACCATAATGTACATAAATACATGTATGAAAATAAATACATCTATATGTATTGGAGTAGGAGAACGGTGTTTGTATCAACTACCTACGCAGGATACAATATTGTTGTATCCATCTGTTATGGTATTATTTACACTAGACTGGATTTCAAGTAAAATTTTTATTAAATTTTTGCCATATAAACCATTTTTTTTGTTTTAATTTTCTCTCAATTTAAATCGGTTTTGTAGCTAAAAGAATGTATATGTATATGTAATATATATGTATATCTATATGAGTTTATGTTAAGTAAGGAAGTATTACTGCCAAATCACAAAAAAAAATTAAAAATATTTAGAAACTTAAACGAGCAAAATAGTAAAGATATTATATTTTTGTGTGTATTTATAGTATAAAATGATTTCAGTTTCATTTAAACTTTTTTTTATGTATTTGTGGTATTTGTTTTATTTTCCCCAGATTTTTATTTTTTATTTTTTTTTTGTTTGCCTTTATTGTTATTGTTGTTATATTCTTTCAATTTTATTTGTTAGATATTTTTGATTTTTGTGAATTTTAAATACCTAAGAGTCATTCTAATAGTTTGTATCTATGTATTCTATAGATATGTAGTATGTGTGTTTAACTGCATTTAATTTCATTTTATTTTTGGCAAGCCTGTATAAAAGATATACATTTTTTAAAAACAATTTGAATTGAATTTTCTTTAAAATATATACACACTAATACTCTCATACCTAACGCACACATACATATATACATATATACAATGAAATAATGGCTTTTGATAGTTTGAGTTTTTATATCAAATGAATTTGGTTTTTTGAACAAGCAAATATGTATGTCTGTCTATATACATAAGTATTTGAATTTTATTTTATTTCATTTAGAACAGTTATCTAGTTATTTGGATTTGTTTTTATTTTTAATATTTGAAGCTTCTATTGTCTAAAGGATTTTATGTTATTTTCAAAAATGAGAGAGAAAAAACACTAAAAATTGACACAAAATTGTTGTTAGAAAGTTGCCAAAATAATTGTCATTCATTTGTAATTGTTGTTTTGTTTGTAACATGTTAATGGGCTGTAAGATTTGTAACAAAGATCCCTTAAGATGGGTTTAGTTTTAAAATATAAATAAATATATATTTTTTTTTTAATTTAAAATTCTTAAAAACATGCCATTAGTTTTAGTCAAAAAGCGTTAAATTTTATTTAACTGAAAGACACACACACACATATATACACTTGACTATACACAATTATTCAGCTACACACACAGTTACACTTTTATTAAAAGATTTTGTAAATGTAAGTGTGTGTAAATGTAATTTTGATTCTTTTAAGTAAGAAATTTTAAAGATGGCAACAATAAAACTCATACAGTTGATTTTATTTCTTTTTTTTTCTTTGTTAAGTATGGGTGTGTGTGTGTATGTATTTATTATTGTTTAAAAAAAGGATAATCATCGTAAACTACCCTGAGGCTATATTTAATCTGAAACCAACAAAATCTAAACACGTGCACTACGGATTTCTTCATCATTTACTGTTAAGTCTTCAAAAACCAGTAGAACACATTTTAAATTCGATCATTTTTTATTTTTTTAAATACACTCAGGGGTGGAAAAAGTTGTTAAATTTTTCGGTTTTTAAAATCTCTAAATTAAACACATGCACACACACACACAAGGTCCTTTCACACACACATATTGTTATATATGACTTTAAATGTTTTTTTACATGGTTTTTTACAAATTACCGCAGTTGGCATGAAATGTAAAATGAAATGAAAAAAAAAAAAATCTAGTAAATGCGCTTTTTATGCATAAAATATATTCCCCCTGTATTAGTTGAAGGATTATATATGGTGCGTTTATTTGTTTCTATGCCTGTCTGTCTGTCTGTCTGTCTGACAAAAAGGATACTTTAACTCTTACTCTCTATTTCATTCTTTGGTTTTTTTTGCAATTAATACATTTTATGTCAGCACCCTTCCCGCTAAAGCTTTGTATACTTGTCATTGTTGTTTTGTGACATTATGGCTTTTTTTGTTCTTTGACAAAGAATTGATGTTACTAACGTTTGCTATGCTATATATACTCACTACCGGTAAGGGATCTTTTACTTTCAAATATTAAGCTTAATAATGTGAAAAGAAAAAAACTTTAACCAGAAGGTAGTTTTTCCAAGTTGTCTTCTTTATTAATGGGCGTGTAAAATTGTCAGACAAATGTTGTAATTTTTTATGCAAATTAGAAATTTTTGTAATTTTTCAAATTTATTTCAAAATGTTTTATAGACAATTTTTTTGTAAATCATTTAAATTGTCTACAGCATCCCTTATATGTAAAAAAAATATTATTTGTAAATATCTTTAGCATTTTGTTTTATTTGTGGAATTGTTTTTAATTTGAATAGAAAAAAAAAAAAACGTAGTTTTTAAATTAAAAATACGTTTCTTTTTTAATAATTAAAAATTTTAGAAATGAATTCAAAGGAAACCCTTCAAGGCTCATTGTAGAAATTATAATAAAATGTTCTTAGAAATTTAAGGGGGATTTTTAAAATTTTTGTTAGAAAATATTAATGTTGCTCTAAAGGGAATTGGAATTAATAAAATTTATTATATTCAAACACTAAATTATATATAAAAAATTTAACTAATATCTAAAAACTTAAGAGGATTATAAAAATATGTTCACATGTGTCAAATATTTGATAAAATTTGCTTGATCTACAAAAAAAAACATTTTGCTTAAAATGCTTTATAAGAGAAAACAATCAAACAAATTTTGTTAAAAATTCTAAATGATAAATAAAAAATATTTCCCATTATGTTAGAGAGTATATTTTATATAGTGTTTCAATAATTTTAGTCAAATATTTGTTAAGTCTGAACATATCTTATAACACACATTACTTGAAATATGTTGTGTACTTACTTCTAACCAAGTTATTAACTGATTTTTGTGCTGCTTCAATCTGTTTGGCATGTTGTCTCTATATAAATAAAATATAGAAGTCTTTTTTTTATTAATTATTACTTTATATAAATTATAATTTAAATTTATTTTCAAATTCCAGTATTTCTTTATATATATCAACCATTCGCCTACATTTGTTTTTAGCTTTAATTAGCATTCATTCATTTCATGATTATTTATTTAACTTATTTGTAATTAAATGCACAAAATTCCAATTTCATTAATATAAAATTGTTATTATTTTAGAAAATATCAAAAGCAAAAAGTAAATTGCTAAATATATACATAAAATATATTGTTGTATTTTATAATGATTTTTTTTTACAATTTGTCATCATTTGATAGAAAAAAAAAACGAATTACTCAGTTTTTCAATGATTTTAAATCCAACAAAATATTTTTAATTTAAAATTTGTATTACTAAAAACTAAATTTATGCGCTAAACTAAAAATGAATAAATTTTAAAAATTACAAATGAATGGAAAAAAAGCATTAATTATAACCCAGCAAGAATTTTATTTACCCGATAAGCCAGAAAATGACATTACTAAGAAGCTGATATAGCATACGAATGTACCCATTACTAAGGAGTGTACACAGAAAAAAGTTTGTACATAAATATAAGAATTTAGTTTCATTGATTTTAAGTTCATAATATTTAAGAACAATTTCTTAAATGCTAAAACTTTTTTCTATATGAATCAAAAGTCAAGAAGACTTAAACAAAATCTTTAAATTTTATTTATTATTTTCATTTATAAAGAAATTTTCAAATTTTCTTTGGAAAATTTTTAGTTCTTAAATAGTTTTAGCTACATAATGGTACCATTTAACAGAAGAAGCTCTGTGTAATAAAATTATGTACATATGTATGCATTGTAGAATTGTACCAACGTTTTTCAAATTTCTCAACATAATTTTCTTAACATACTTTTTCTTTGAAAATAGCTATTTCCTGCTAATCTTTTCCATTTTAACTATTTTTATTTAGCATTTGCATTAGAATCTTATTAATATAAATCAAAATGTATGCAAAAATTTTGCAAAATTCCTAAAATTTTCATAAAAAACAATTTAATAATATCTATGAACCAAATTTTTTTTTGAAAAAAGTTTGGGAAAAAAAGTCATGTTTGATTCATAATATTTATGTAGAAAATGTTTAAATATATGTACTTTTATTTTCTGTGTAATTAATTTACTTATTTCATTGTCACACCAGTAAGTAATTATTTAGTATTAAAATTATGGGATAAATAGCCCATTACATAGTAATGTATGAAATAACTACTGACTTTTTGTTTTGCTAAAAAATGTATATAAATACTTAGGAATCTTGGAAAAAACGATTTCAACAGACACACAGTTTTTAATTTTTTTGGGAAATAATACTATAACTTTTGAATTGTTGGAAATTTTTTAATCAAATCCCACATGTTCAGAGCTGAAGTCTTTCTGAGTTGAATCAAGAGAATAACATATTCCTAACGAATTAGGGGGATAGTAAATAACCCCCTAATTATTATCTTGAGTTTGAAATTAAAAAATCTTAACATAAATGCCTTCAAAGTAAATCTGTAGGATCTTGGGGCAAACTTCTCCTCACAAGACATATTCAAACTTGGTAAATTTTGAAAAACTTTTTTTAACGATTCTGTTAAATTCTAACACATAAGACTGACATCAGCATAAAATGTCTGCAGTTTAGACCATTATATGTAAGGTTATTACCAATAACGTATTTTTTGCTTCTTATAACGACAGAGTAACGATTTCAATGGAAGAAGTAACTTTTTGAAATAAGTTTTTTCTAGATTGAGATTTTGGGCATTTTGTTACAAAAAATGTGTAAATTTTTTTAATATAATTTTATTATAATATAGGCTTGTATTATAACACAATTTCAATAGGATATCTTTGTTCGTTTTTATTATATTTCAATTGATATATTAAAGAAATCTAAACAAATTTAATTTATTTTTATTTATTATAATTCTCTATACCATAACGAGTTCAGGGATACCAAAAAAATAATTTTTTATTTAAAATTTTTACTTTGAAACATTTAAAACTAATTAAATATTTTCTTTTTTCTTTTAGGTAAGTGCCATAATATTTTTTTATATAAACCTGATTTGCTGTAAGTAAATTCTATAATTTTTATATGAACAATTCCAGGAAAAATATTATTCTCATCATTAGTCCTAGGTGTGATGTATTCAGAATCACTTCAGATTCTTTTATAACATTCTTAGATCTATTGGTATCACAATAAAATCATGACACCAATGGAACAGAACCTATTTGTGATTCTAAATTCGTTTTAAAAAATGTTTTAGATTACTAGTGCTTAAGAATTAATTCTGTATGACTTCTACATCAGTTCTAAGACAAATTAATGGTTCTGGAATGATTTCAAAGAACTGTTTTAAAAATATGTGTAAAATATTTTATTAATTCCAAAAATTTAAAATAAGTATTCAAAAAATTAAATTGAATTTAAATGTGGACTTTAAAATAAGATATAAAAAAACAGGTTCCCCAACGCTTCTATATCACTAGTTCTGAATGTGACAATTTCGAACAAAAATTATTGATGAAAGTACCAGTTCTAGAACCGTTTCATAGAACGTGTACTTTCACAGAACTAATCCTGAAGGAGACATTTTCAAACAAAAAATCATTGGTCGTAGCGCCAACGTATAGGCTATTTTTATGTATTTTGGAACTAGTTGTAGAACTAATACATTTTTTCCTGGAATATTTTATTTAATTTAAAATTTAGAAAGTATTTTTATTAGAAATTAAATTGGGAAATTTTCTAGTTTCAAAAACTAAAATCTACTTAAACAATTGTTTATAGTTATTAACTTATTTTGTTAGACTTTTAATCAAAAATGTATTTTTTGTCAAAAATTTAATTTATATTTATTAAAAGCTCTTTAAATTTACTTCTTAAAAATATATTTCTTATAAACACATTTTAATCTCTTTAAAATTATTAACTAAAAATAATATCAACAATATTAGCTATTTTATGAGTTCAAAGAACTTTGACAAAACTTATAAAATACTTAATAATTTCCAAGAATTAATGCTTAAACAAAGATATTAACTAAATTTCCTAGTTCGCTTATAACTAATATAATGACAGATACTAAATATAATCAAAATTATTGACAATATTTGTTGAAGAGAATTTTTTCCTTTTAAAGTTTAGACGAGTAATTAAGTATCCTGTTGTCATGTTAGCTAAAGACAAATACATATAAAGAATTCTATAAATATGTATCTATGAACAGTTAAAGGAATTTAGCAAAAACTCCCTTATATTTATTTTAAACAAAAAAAATAGTAAAATAAATCTTAAGTAAGTTTAGGTAGTTTTCTATTTAATCATTAAAAGATATAAAATAATATCTAAAAACACTTGTGTTGTTGCTGTCTAATAATAACAACGATTCAGATGATGATTAATTTTCATTAAAAAATACAACATATTTTTTGTTATTGTAGTTTAATTTATTTTTTGTTGAATTTTAACAAAATATAAAAGTTAATCAAGCGTAACAACGTTTAGTGTATTTAAAAGTTAAATAGAGAAAAAAAAGCAAATAAAATTGAAATAAAATAAAAAAAAAAAACGTTGATTTGTTTGAACAAATTTGTATGTATGTGTGTATGTATTTGATGAAAAGTGGTTGGTAGTATGATTTTCTGCAAAAAGAAATCAAATTCACCCAGGAAGCTATAAAAAAGAATGTTAAACAAATAGAAGAATACTAGTTTTATAAGTTCACCCTCTTGTTTTTTTCTCACACTTGTGCAACCACTCAAATGTCAGTTTTGTTACCCTAATCGAAATGTTAAAGTCAATCAGCCAAAGCAATACTAAACGACCAAATGTAATGAAATCAAATAAAATATTAAATAAATAACTACTACACACACAAACATGCATACATACATACATGTGTAGCACTATGAGTATCTACTTTCTAGTAGAATCCCCAAAATGGTTGTAAAACTATAAATAAAATTCAACTAAATTTGAAACACTTGTTACAAATGGAAAGAACAAGTGTTAAAAGTATCAATTAAATAACAATCAATAGATAGAATTCATTGATTTTATACAACTTGAATTACAGTTGGTCTTTAACTGAGATAATACGAATAAAAAAAAAAATACCTAGATACTACTAGAAAGAGAGTGAAGGTTACAAAAGCTAAAAATAGCAATTTCTGATCATTTAGTATTAATTGTTAAAATCATACATTATCCTTAAATAGATTTTATATTTAAGCATAAAAAATAGTAACAAAACAAGAAAAAGAAATTCTTAAATAAAAGGACATTAATTGACAGTTATTGATTTAACTTGATATTATTTAACTTGGCTTATTGTCGTTAAGGAATTTAGCTAAACGACAATGTAATTTAAGTTAAAAGTTTATCTAAGGCAACATAAATTTTACAATTTAAAGCTTACGTTTATGGTTTTTTTCTTCTAGAGAGTAAGAAAATAAAAAAATAAACTTTTACTTCGCCAATCATCTAAAAAAAATCTATACTCTATAGTGACTTTTAGGTTTAAAGTCATCAATAAACCAGCAACCATTTACTAACTAGAAGGAAAAGAAAAAAAACAAATTGACAAGCATTTTAAAGTTGTATTTTACTTTAACTTACAAGGAGTAACAATTTTAAATTTAAATAAAAATTGTCTGCTGTATTGAGTACTTAACCAGCATGCTTAACTTTATATGCGTTAATAACATTTAAAATTTATTATAGTCTACTTTTAGGCTATATAACCATTTCTTTATTTTAGCTGTAATAACACCTTTAAATTTATGAAGCTGCTTTTTTTCGCTCTGTTGTTTTTAGTTTTTACACTTTAAACGTCGAAAGGCCATAAAAAGAAATATTTTTCCTGAAATAGAGCCGAAAAATACATATTTTTTCCCCCTAAAAGTATAATTTTATATTAGAATAAAAAATACATATACAACAATAAATGTTTCTTTTATTTTAGTTTACATTTTTTTACCTTTATTTTTGTGATAAGTGATAAAATAAAAAGAAATATACAATATGTGTAAATGTGTTTAAAGTTTTTGCCATACAAATAATTTGAATAATTATAATGTCTTTGGGAGGGATTTTCATGCATATATTGGCTTAAAATAATCTTCAAAATATGCTTTTGAAAATTGGAACTTAAAAAAAGTGTTGCTGTGATAGTTTTAATAAATTTTTATTAAATATATAAATAACGTGTATTTTAAATGTTTAAAATTTTGTGTTAGAAAAAACCCTATATAGACCTATAAAACTAGGTCTTAAAACCACATTTTAAATTCTTAGTTCTATAGTTAATTTGTTTTCCGTATTAGACATTAAAAAGTATCTCTTAGTGCCTTAAAAACTTTTTTCAAATAGGAAAAAATATCTATTTACGTACATAAGACACAGACAGGAGAAAAAACATTTCGCAATATAGTTGTCCCAACAATATTATTTTCAACGCAATGATTATTTAAAAAACAATTTTGTGTTGCCAATTTATTCTCAATTTACAATTATTTTGTTGCCACAACATGTTAAGCAATATGTTTAAAATAGAGCCATATTATTATTAAAATTTTTATTTATTTTTAAGCATAATCATTTTATTTCCACACTATAGATATTTGTATTGTGATTTAACCATATTATAGCTGTATACATGAATGAAGTACATATACAACTAAAATATGTTGGGAAATTAACAGTATTTGTATTGAGATTCAATCATATTATTGCTGAATAAGTGAATCAAGCACATATACAACAGAAATATATTTGCAGATCAACAATATTTGTATTGTGATTCAATCATATTATAATGCTACAGCTAATCATAATGTAATTTATAAACAACCATAACATAAAACTATATGACAGTATGGTTGCTATTTATTATATATTTTTTGGTGGATATTTTAATAGTTTTTTTTTTTTTTAATATATATTTTTAAAAGCATATTTTTAGGGGCTTATTTTAAATCCAGGAAAATTCTCTTCCTATTAATATAAATATAACTAGAAATATTTTGCTATTTTAAATGAAAAAAAAACTTGTTTTAGAATTTTTGTATAAACAGATTTTTGTAGTTTTTCTACTACAAAAGTTTGTTATAAAATCTTCCTTATTTTAAGGCTAATTTTTTTACGGATTTGTCTGGGATAATATAATTTTAATTTTCCTTAAAAAAAAGAAACATTTAATAAAAAAATTCCATAATCTATTAGTCATTTCTTTTTCAATATACAATTCCTTTCTTTTTTCCTTTCACGCTGAAAAACCACCACACACAGAATTAACGAATTTAAAAACTACAAGAATTTAAACCAATAAGGTCTAGGCCAATTGTTGTCCTCATTTTAAGATATACACAATGAAGAAAATTAAAAGTGTAAAACTGTCAATCATCATGTTTGTATCTAAACATTCCCATTTTCAGTGTCAACTTGTTAAAATAGTCAGCCAGCCATCTAGGATGACTAACTGAAAGGGAAGGGGCGAATAAAAAAAATGGGTGCTTCCATGTAACACCCAGCATTAACAACAGTTTAAAAACAAACTTTTTTTTCTCTTTTCCAATGTATTTCAACAATTTTTTCCATTAAAAAATTCTAAATGAATTTTATTTGTTTTTTTTTTTTCATATTCTTTAACTACTCTCGATTACAACAAAGCTCGGAGGAAGGGCCAGAGAAAGTTGAAAAATAAAATCTTAACATATCTTTGGGATTTTCATGTCCATTTTGCTCTTTTACGGTATTTGACATGTATTTAAAGGTTA
>MINK01173255.1:0-27050 GCA_001735545.1 Phormia regina
ACTTTTATGTATATGGCTTAATAGATATTTTGTAAGGGTTTAACCTATTTATGGGGCTATGTTGTCAACATATTTTTATTTATTTATTTTTTTTTTTTTCATCTAGGCTTTGATTTTTTTTTAATTTTAAGAAAACAAATTAAAAAACTTAAAAAATTAAAAAGGGCTTGAGGGGTTTCAGTTGCCCAAAGAGCCTCCAATTTTATTTTACAGAAATTTACGTTAAGATTTCGTTTGAAAACATTACAAAAATGTGGTAGTTCGAAACAAAAAAATATTTTAAAAGTGAAACAATATTATCACCCCAAAAAATTTAATTTTTTAAAAAAAAATTGAATTTCACATTAACATAACTTTTTTATTATTTAGAATTTCCAACCAATATAGAGATTATTTTCAAAAAATATTATAAGCAAAAGAAAGGCCGTTAAATTGAAAAAAATAAAACTAGCCCAAAAATAAGAGTGACATTTGCTTCAACCCAAATATGTCCTAAACTGAAAAGAGATAATCTGTCTATGTAAGCATAGTTTTTGTGGAGATTTATAAGCACATCCATTTGCAATTTTTCTTTTTTTAGATTCAAATCATAAATTTTTAACGAATTTTTAAAATATAACATACCCAAGGTGACCAATTTTGAAGGTCTACCTTCATCTGGAAAACACCTCAGCTATTATCATGCGAAATAAGAACATACATAATTTTATCCAAAATGATGATTGGGAACCGCTATCCAGACTTATTACCATTTATTTTGCAAATGGTCCCATTGTTCCTCTATTCGTTCATATAAACTTTGTAATTAAACTACATTTTACAGATAACTCAATGAATTTTGGTTATAACTATCTTACTTTTTAACAACAAAATCAAAAATCGCTATTTTTTTTTTTTAAATGTAATCAGGGAACTTAAAAAAAAGTATTTAATATCCTTCTACAAAAAATTATCCTTCTCTAATTTACATATACATACAAACTTAAAACAAATCAATGTGATCTATAATTTATTTTTCCCAATTAAACTTAAAAAAATAATCATTTATTTATTTTTTTAATTTCTTTTCGTCTATTACATAGAAAAACGCAAGTGTTGATTATAACAATTTAGTTTATGTATTTGTATGCATGATGAGTGTGTGTGTGTGTATTTAGCTTAAATATATATTTATGTATATTTTTTTCTTTTACTTGCAATTTTCTTTTCTTTTTTATTTATATTTGAGCTTAAGTCATATAAAAAGATTGCCATCATTTATTAAAAAAAATTTATTTAGAGGTTAATGGAAAAATATTTATCAACATTTGTATGTATGTGTTAATGACTTTTTGCATTTTATGTTCTAGACATATGAGTGACATTGTTTTAAATTGAAAATTAATTGAATATTTTAAAATATAGTAGAAATTTGTTTAGAAATTAGAAAAAAATAATTAAAAAAAAGCTATTAAATTTTATAGGAAATAATTAACTAGAACATACAAAAAAATTAAAGCAATTGTATAGGAATCTTATACGTATGAATAATATTTAAATTAACTAATAATAACATATCAAGCATACACAGTGGTTCCAAAACTTTTTTTTCAGTAACTAAAGAACCGTTATAGTTATCTCAATAAAATTTCACATGGTCAGAGCTAAGGTATTTTCGAGTTGATTTGGAGGAGTACAGACCCCTAGCAGGTCAGGGGGAAAGTGGGTGGCTCTCCAAAGTTGCCCATCTCGGGTATGTCTTTTTTTAAATCGCCAAAAATTCATTTATAATATAAAAAAAGGCATTTTACATTATAAATCTCTACAAAAAATACGCTTACAAGTGTAAGTTATCTCCTTAATATTGCTGCAAGAATCACATAAAAACCAGTTAAAAAGATATATTAATATAAAGTTGGAACTTTAAACAAATGATATTTTTTTCCAAAAAAGTGGCCATATTTTTTCAGTGATAAAATTTGTTTTTTGTTCTGGGCTTTATTATTTTATTTTAATGTTTTCAAAAGAAATCTTAATGTAAATGAGTGTAAAGTAAATCCGGAAGGGTTTGGGGCAAAAGTCTGCCCCCGAGCCCGATCCAAATGTTGTCAATTTTGGAATTTATTTTTATAATTATTATTTTTAGCTATTTTAATTTTTTAGCCCTAAATGTAAGGTATACACCAAAAAAGTAAATTTTTAAAGGAAACTTTCCCCGAACTGAATTTTTGGGTATTTCGGAGTAGGAAAATGGAAATATATTTATCATCTTCTTTTAAGGACAAAATTTTAATATTGTACTCAAATTTCACAATGATAGCTTAATAAATATAGATTTTATTTAAGTTCAAATATTGTTATTATCATTATTATTATTATTGTTGTTATTATTTTTTTAATAAGACCAAATTTAAAAATTTTTAGTTTTTTGATAAACTTTATAAAAAAAAGTGTTTATGAATACTTTATTATGTATATTTTATTATTTTTCAAGTAATAGCCTTTCCAAAGACACCAAATACTTGCATAAATACTTTACACGATCATTAAGAAACTAATTAAAACTTGACCCCCACCCTTAATTTCTAAAAAAGTGTCCGAAAATTTTTTTCATTTTTGCAAAATTCAAGATAGTGATACACTCAGGGTACACTGAACAGGTATAATCGTCTTCCCTGCTGATTTTGTTTTGGTGTCGGAGATCTGTCAAAGTTTGTTTATGTTTTGTTGTTTACATGAGCAAAAAAATAATATTGATCACCTAATACACAAAAGAGAGACAAAAAATTGGATTGTTGTATTAGTTGCCGCGACGATTATACTTGTTTAGTGTGCCCAGGATACACTAATAAAATTGTCTTAAATAAAAAAAATAGGTTTATTAGATGAAATTCAACGTGCTTAATATGAATAAGCTTTTACTTTTTTTCTATCAAGCATTGTTTTCTTTTTATGTGCATGACTACTATGACTTCGCCTTTAGTCAGTCACACTTGTATATCTCGAGAACAATTTGTCCAATTAAGATAAATTGAACTTTAATATATAGTGACCTAAATTATATAATTTTTATAAATTATATAATTTTTTGTCCTGTTCAAAATTCCGTAGTTGTTCGGTAATTATTAACGACATTTTTAAATTTATTTTTTTGAAAAGTGGTGAGAGTTTTGATTTATAACTGGGAAATTCTTGAGCGAATGAAAAATTTTGTTGACATACCATACCTTGAAGACAATTTTCGTATGCATCTTTTGATGTATAACTTATAAAAATCGTGTAAAGCATTCTTAAGTTATAGTCTAAGTTTGACAAACAATACTAGAAAAAAGGCGATGATATTAGTAATGCAATATTAAACACTCCCATAAAAAACCTATACCTGATAGAAAAAAACGGAAAGCAGATTCGTGTTTAGCACATCGAAATACATCCGTCCAACTATTCGTCTATGAGGGAGCACTTTTTTTGTTGACCAATGTTTTTAAACTACATTCCGTTTGCAAATGCGTACTTTGAGATTTTAGAATTTTTATTTCAGAGTCTTCTCTGTGAAGATAACTTTCAGAAAAGTAGAAAATTATTATTATTATGTTTTTAAAGAAAATTTTATTTAAGAGAAAAAAGAGTGCAGATAATTTTTCAAACAAAAAAAAAAACATAAAAGTCTTAATTTCTACAATTTTCAAATTCAAAATTATTTATTTTTGGACTCGATAAAGATATTGATATCAAATTTTGTTCTTTAATTAGCTAAAGAAAAAACAAATAAAATTTGTAGGAAATACTAGGTTATGTATATGGAAAAAACTGGATCAAGAATATGCAAAATTATGTTGCTTAAAAATTCAAACGCAAATAACTCGAAAACTATAAATTGTTTTTCTTATCATAACCTTCAATTACATATAAAAATATTTGAGAAAATTTAGCAAGCGATTAAATATGTTTTGTCATAGGTACCCTATACTAATCCCTGAAGCGTTTGTTCTTTCCCCTCCCCCTCCAAACTTAACATTGAACATTCCTCTGCTAAGCTTATACCAAATATCATGCAAATCAAAAGTTACAGATTTATTTCCAAAAATTTTCGGTTCTACCTCACTGTATCAATGACTAAACATAGAGTGCAAAAAAACACTGAAAGAAATGTTGGGTTTAGTGAACTTTATGGTAACTTTTTTTTTTTTGAAACATTAGTATTGAAAATTAGTAACAATTAATTTCCACAATTTTTTCTATAGCATTTTGAACTCTTTGCCCTTTCAAAATCGAATTTATAAAATAGCATAAGAATATGTGTGAGTTTTAATTAAATAAATATTTCTTTCCGATCAAAAAGTGATCTATTACTATGAATCTGAAAAATTGTTTAATACAACATGGTAATCCTAATTTCAATTATTATTTTATTTTATTATTATTTTTTTCTTTATTTTTTTATTTTTTTTTTTTTTTTTTTTTTTTTTTTTTTTTTGTCAAAAAAAAAAATCATAAATTTTTTTCTATTTGCCTGTAAAGAAGCAACAAACTAAACAAAATATTACACATAGTTAACCTAATTTTATTGTGATTTAATACAATCGAATTGATTGTAATGACTTTGTGCGGTGAAATCGGAAATTTCATACTTAAATAGCAACCAGAACCAAAACTATTACAACGTAAAAACAAAAGCTTTTACATACACTCACACACATACACATTTTACCGTTGCAAATTAAACACTAAAACAACAAATACACGTGTATACCATAACGGAAACTAAAATTAAAAAAATATGAACTTTAAGTAGAGTTAGCAAGAAATTGTTGAAAGAAATTTTCATAATTTTTTATTTTATTTTATTTTTTTTTTAATTTTAAAATACGATAACAAATCTTATCCTTTGATCGTCACACCTTTTTCAATAGGAAAACTTCTATTGTTTTTAGGACAAAAGCATGCAACTCCTGAAATTTAAAAACGTTAAAGTCTCTGAATATGAATAGTTTTAAAATAGTTTATTAGCTGTTATTATATTTTGCATTTTTCTTATATATTACTTAGAATGGTTACATACATATTTGTTGTGTTATTAATTTATGGTTCAAAACGGAGAAACACAACTTGACATTCCAATTTCTTTAATTTTTTGCTACTAACTAATGTTTTAGTTTTGGTTTTACATTGAATGTTAAAGAGAAGTGAAAGCATGTAGATTGTTTCCTTAAAAAATTCTAGTACATTTTTATAATTAAGTAATATTTTTACTACATGGCTTGATGAATACTTATTAGGTAAATTGTAATATGTAATAAAGATACGCAGAAACGACTAGAAGATAAACTACACCAAAAGCAAAATATATTAACAATATATTACAATAAATATTTGTAGTCAATTACATTTTTTTATAAATCGGTTATAAATATTATTATAAAATTTCGGTTTTTTGAATCAAACTAATTCGTTGATAAACAATCGAATTATGAATCAAAAACTAAATAAATACACACTCAAACATGTACATTCTAATGTATATTTATAATGTGCAAATATAAAAGCATACTTTCAGGCGAACATTTTATTTGTCAATAAGTTGTTGAAATGTATAAAAATTTCTGCATATCCGAATATAGGCCCCAATCTCTAACTGCTTTCTTCAATATTTTGAAAGATTTTTATCTAATTTGTATAACTATTATAATTTTGAAAAAAGATTTTTGTCTAATTTGTATAACTATTATAATTTTGGAAAAAAAATATGCTGACTATAGGTAACACATATTAATTTAAAATACAGTTTATTCGTTTCATACATATTAAGTTTGTAAAATAAAAAATAAAATTATTTAATTTTATTATTTTAAAGATTTATGTAACACGTTTTTGAATCTCTTGTATTAATCGTAGTGCATAGTATGATAGAATCAAAATTGTTGCAAAATAAATAAAATTCTCTATTATTTTTTAAATTTTACTAATAAAAACAAGAGAAGAAGATATAGTCGGTCAAACCCGACCATATGATACTATACACCATTGCCTATGTGTACCAAAATTCGGGAAGGAGCCAATTATGTACCTATATTTGTGTTAAGTGGAAAATACTATTACAGGATATTATGTCGATACTAAGATTCACATATATTTATGCATTTTTTGATGATTCCCATATGGTTCTCATATGGGAGCTATTGTCAATTATGAACCGATCTTTGGCGCACGGATTTATGCTCACATAAAACCTATTTCTAAAATTCTTCTTTTACGAATTGATGAGTTCTGCCTGAAGAAGTTACCTGTTAGAATAATAATAGTCCTGCCAATTCATTTTGTAATATCATATAACGTTTTCTTACAATTTTTGGTATATACCCCACTTTTACAGATAATATTAATTAAACTTTACAAAGTTTATTTCCACTCATGTTCTGATTTTTTGTAAAGATTTATTTTATACGAGCTGAATGCGATTTATGGGATCTAAAAATTTAGTAAATGTATAAATGTTATCATAACAATAGTGTATTTCATATGGAAGCAGTGTAATTTTGTCCAAGGATAGACCCTAAACAGCTTTAACTTTACATCAAATTTATCAAGTTAGCAGCCCTAAATTAAAGTAAATAATGCTTACCATAACTTTATACAAATGAATCCATTTAAAACTTGAAGTTCAACTGCAACTACAATTTAGGGAAGTCACAAAATGTTTGAATCAATTTAATAAATTCACTAATATTATCATTGCATATTAAACAAAACAATTTTTTTTTTTCTATTTCTTGAGATTCAATGAAATTAATGTTTTTATTATAATTTAAAACTAAATTTTTCCGAACATTTTCTCGTTTGTTTATATATTTTCAATACATTAAAAACTTCATTTTTTTATTTCCGCCTTTTTTAAATGTAAACAAAACACAGTTGCTTTTTAACGTCTTTGATACAGAGTTGGTTTTAGTAGTAGGTTTGTTTCTTTAAAAGTGGTTTTAACCTAAAATTAATATAAAATAATATTAAAGGTACCTGCGCCGACCGGCATTAAGACGGCGGTTTTTCCAGAGCCGCCGTCGCCGTAAAAATGTTGACTTAAAATGACTTAAATACATATGCCAATTTTGGTCAAACTTTTAGTAAATTCAATGCAAAACTTTAAGTAAATTCATTCATTTTTGAAATTCTAAATTTTAATGTAATTTTTTTTTTGGACTTTGGAATAGCCTTAAAAATTTCGAATATATGTTTATACAAAGCAAGTGTATAAATATATTAACTTTGTAAATTAATAATATATAAAGAAAATAATAGTTTTTCAATCCATTGCTTAAGGGAAATGGATAGATTTTTTATAAGTTAAACAAATTCTTAATAAGAGCATAAGGAAAGCAAACCTTTACACATAAATAATTCTTAAAAACCATATTATTTTATCAATATTGGTTGCCTGACCACAATTTTATTTAAAGAAATATAATAATTAAAATGTAGCAGTTATCAAGTTACACAAGAAAACATTTAACAGAATATTTACGACATATGAAAATGATAAAACACAATTTCCTTTCGTTTTGTAATTTTTTTAATTATTTAAGCTAAACATAGAACTAGACAATATGTTCCAAAAACACAAGATGAGATATTTCTTATCTATAATTTTACTTTTTGTTTTTGTTTCATACAATAGAAGTAATAAAAAAATCTCATGCCGATTATGAGAGATGCTTCGCACATAGTGCATTAGAAGTTTTACAAACATGACACATTGACGAAGTTGGAATTTGTAAATGGGAGATAAGAAAAATATTCAAAGTGTTCTCTGTTCTGACTGTTGACCTCCACCAGTGGAAGCATCATCATTTATGCAAGTCCATTGATTTTCGTTATTTTCCTTCCACAAAGTCACCTTATTGTCTCCTCCCGTTACGGCTAAAATATTACCGGTCATAGACCAACTTACCGACCATACCACATCGTCAAATGTATGTAAAATGGTGGGTGACCAAGTGGTAAAATCGGTACTATTCCAAATGATAACATGACGATCCTGCGAAGCAGATGCAATTTGTGAACGTGGCAAACCAATGGAAGGTGCCCAGGCAACATCGCGCACCCAATCAGAATGAGCTTCTAGACGACTTTCTTCTACCCATCGATCGTTATCTTCACGCCAAATTTTAACACAGTTGTCGCAACCACCACTGGCCAATCGCTTTATACCCGTAGAGCGCGTGGAAGATTTTTGGTCAAATGCGGGCTCTGGCACTGTCGATGGACACCAAGAGACCGCATTACAGCCAATAGTATGAGCATTAGGGATTTTCTTGCAATCCCAGACACCATACTCCGTGTTGCATGTTAATACCGATATTGAACCATCAGAACTGCCACAAGCCAACATTAAACCATATTCAGCCGGAGCAAAGGCCACAGAATTTACCGAGGAATCGTGATTACTGTATTCATGACTAAAAAATAATTAAATTAATGACATCATTTCTATTTACTCGTTACAAATGTTCTACTTACATTTTGGTCCAGTCATTGGCACCGCCTTCTTTCCACACTATAACTTTGCGATCATACGAGCAAGATGCCAAAATATTTCCAAATTTGGGATGAGCCCATGCAACTTGCCACACTGGTCCCTGGTGACCTTTAAGATCAGCTACTAAAACTTGATTACCATTCTTAACATCAAATATCTTCACAGAACCATCCGAAGAACAAGTTGCCAAATGTAGACCATAATAATCTAATATGGCATTGTGTATCATATCTTCGTGACCGGTGTCAATAGTATTGATTAAACTAACCATTTTTGTTTATTTTTTTTTTTTTTTAATAAAATATTAAATTTTGTGTTTTAAGATTTTTTTACAAAATTAATAATGATAAGCGGCTTGTTTTTTCTTTAATTTATTATTTGACGTGGATCTGCTTCTAAAATTCACCACAGAGACCTACGCCGAATGATTTCAACGGCGACGTCGGATGCTTCTTCTATTTGAAATTTGTCATTCCCTTGGGATTAATAACACAATGTCTATATAAGAAAATTTTCTATCAAGACAAACGTCAAAATGAATGCGAATTTAATTCGTTAATGATCTTTATATTATGCAGTTTGATAGCTGTATTATTTAAAAATAATAATGATATGTTATCTTGCATGGATTCGTACTGAAGTGCACGTTTGTATTGATAAGAATATATCTAATGTAGACACTATGTAACAATGTTATTCAGTTAAAATAAACTAATTTCTGACTTGAACGCAGTGTTGCCAGTTTAGCCTTTTTAAAGATTAATCTAGCCTTTATGCTGCTTTTACCTTCAAAATCTTCGTTTTAGCTTCGATCTTTTTTCCTAGTCTTTTTTAACCTTTTAACCTTATATAGCTTTAAAAATGCTAAAAATTTAAAAATTTTATTTTCAAAAAAATCACAAATTTAATCAGTTTTGCGTATTAATTACCACAAAAAAACCTAAATTTTTTATATTTAGCGAAAATTTTCGACTGCGGCACTTCATTCTGGAAGAATATTATAATTATTTTTTAAACAACTTTATTATTCATAGGAACTATTTATGATAAATTTATAAATTGACTAATATATCTTCAGGAAATACCAAAAAATATTAACTAACAAATAAATGTGTTTTTAATAATTCAAGATATTAGCTTCCTATGACTTTTTTTTTTTGGATATTTAGCCTTTTTTTGACTTTTTTCTCAAGTGCTGGCAACACTGCTTGGAAATTCTCAAATGACTGTCGCCGAGAATATTTTTCATTTTATCGATTACGAATTGATTTATTTAAAGATAATAATTCTGAATATTTTTTTACCATTATGTGAAAATTTTGGTTCACAATTTTTATGATTCTTAAATTAAGTAATATTTTTGTAAAAATTTCGTTTTCGAGAAACTAAAAATATCAAATATAATAAAATTAATTAAAATATCCAAAAGAATTTTTTATTCCCAAATATTAAAAAAATAATTTTTTAATTGGTTTAAAAAATTCCATACAGATAGCCCTTATAATCTTTTATTAAAAAATAAGCTTACATATATAGAATATCTGTTTTACTTTAAGAGATATTTGGAACGAAGTAAAATTTAATTTAATAATTAATGTTTAGTGTAATATTACACTGCATATATTGTCGAAAATGTCATTCACTCCCTTATATATATATTTTTTTTTAGATGAAATCATAAAATGAAGAAATAAATATGTGTTGCTAAAATTATTTCTGGAAGTTACATTGTATTTATTTTTCCACAAAAAAGATAGCAACAAGATTGAAGATTTTGATGGAAGTTTAAATTTTATAAAAAGAAAAATAACACCATTATTTTTTTACGATATTATTCAATAACAAGTATACATATCGGTTTACAAATTATATAAAATAATTTTCATATGATTCGCAAATATATTTAGACGGAAAGTTATTTAAAATTTTATACCTGAGCTTCTGAAAAGTAATTGAAATTAATTATGTAGTTTTTCCTTTTTACCACGGAAATAATATTTAAATTAACGGTCCTCGTCTTAACTTATTTTTAGAAGCGACGTCGCCGCGGCCGCCTTTAAAATTGTTCGCCGCAGGGAAGTATTGTCGACTAAAGGATTTACCTCAAACTGGGGATTTATTTTTGGTAAAGAGGATTTGGTTTGGAGATTATGAGATTTGTTGGGATATTGGGGAAAAATTATTGAAATCTAATTTAAGTAATTATTGTTATTATAATAATAAACATAAACATACTTTGATCTTCAGACTTCAACAAGTAATTGTTTAAAAGTGAATAGTGTATCAAAAATAATGGAAGAAATCGAAAAACGCTTTGGGTCATATAGAATATATAAGTTTTGAAAAGTTTTGGGAATGAAAATGCACTATTTGGGCATATGTTTCGAAAAAACTCTGGGAACTCTGTAGCAGGCATCTGTGCCACATGTTTGTTTTCAATACATTGTTTTATCTGCACTTTCAGATTTAGGGTCTTTCTTTTTTTTGTTTAGTTTTCTTTATAATTTTAATTACAAATTCATAAAGATCCAAAAAGGCAATATATGAGTGTTGAGATTATGTAAATTATAAGAAAACAACTAAACTAATCATTAAAATTCTAAAGGAAATCTTAAATAAAGTCAACAAAATTCCAAATAAAAAGAATTTATTATTTATAAATTGTGCTTGTGTAATTGCTTGGATAATAACGCATAACAGCAACAACAAAGTCATGGAAATGAGTGTAAGAAAAAAATATGTTAACTATACAAGTGTAGTGTGGATTTGTTTTGGTTTTTTAATGAAGCTCATTTTTCAATGATTTGAGAATTACAGAAAACTTTTAAACCAGTTTTAATTCAAATATTGAAGAGTTAAAAGCTCGTGTTGTGTTTATACTCAATTTTAATTTTCAAAAATTAACCGAGTAGTTTCGTTGTTTGTAAAACGTTTAGTAGTAGAGTGAAAGTTTTGTTAAAGTTTCATTTGAAAACATTAAATAAATCCGTTGTTTTAGTTTATTATTCTTAAGATTTGAAACACTATTTTCATTTAACACATTTTATCTTATTTAAAAAAGGCTGCTATGTTTGCCCGTGTCTCTTTTTATCCTACCCTCCTTTACAATGTTTTAATGGAGAAAGCCACTTCACGTAATTGGTATGATCGCATTGATGAAAATGTCATATTGGGTGCTTTACCATTTCGTTCTCAAGCCAATGATGTAAGTTATCTGAATTTTTATAGTGTTTTCTTATGGCTATTAAAAAGCTTTTTGTTTATTACCCTTTTTAGCTCATTAAAAATGAGAATATGAAAGCTGTAGTTTCCATGAATGAAGACTATGAATTGACAGTATTTTCAAATAATGCTCCCAAATGGCAGTTGTTGGGGGTAGAATTTCTACAATTAGCCACCACAGATATTTTCGAATCACCTTGTCAGGATAAACTCTTCAAGGGTGTAGAATTTATGAATAAATTTCTGCCTGCAACGAAACGCATCAAGGGCTTGAGTACTACATCAAGTCCGGAAAATGTTGGCACTGTATATGTACATTGTAAGGCTGGACGCACGCGCAGTGCTACCTTAGTTGGTTGTTATTTAATGATGGTGAGTAATTTAAAGCTTGTTTTTATCTACTTTTTTTTATTTATTTGTTTATATTAAAAAAGATTTTCAAAATATTTAACAATTATTGTTTGTTTTGTTTATTTATCTTAAGTTTGTTAGCGTTTATTAATATATTAAACCTTGTAGAAGATCTATGGAAAAAATTGAATAATTTTTTTGATAATAAAATAATTACTTTTAAATTGTTATCAATTTTAATACTGTATATTTATTATACAAATTATTGTTATAGTAATAGGTTCCTTAAGTTTCAATTCGATCAGTAGTTAAGGAAATATCAATTAATTGCCACAATTTTTGCAATGTTAATTAATTATTAGACTCAGTATAATTATTTAATTGAGAATAGTATAAATAATAGTTGTTTTAAACTACCTAGATATTATTAAAAATGCTTTATACATTTTTTAAACTTTTCTTTCTTTTCCTCTTTTTTAGAAAAATGGTTGGACACCGGAAGAAGCTGTCGAACATATGCGTAGCTGTAGACCTCACATATTACTGCACACTAAACAATGGGATGCCCTGAGATTATTTCATCAAAATCATTTACAAAAGTCATGACCTAAGAACAACAATTAACAGGAAATATAATTATATGTGAAAAAAACATGCAGCAATAAGTCAAAGTTTTTAATTATGCTTAGGGTATTGTTGTGTAAGAGCGATGAGCTTATTTTTGTTAAATTTGTTAAAAAGTTATTTAAATAACAGAAAATATAAATATTCTCTAATATGCTAATGATATTTTTCTTTATTTAACCAATAACTAATAAAATGTATTTTTTTTTTTTAGATTATTTTCTAGAAAATAAACGAAATATATTATTTTGTTTCTGTTCAACTTTTTGCAAATATTTGGGTGGTTTATAATCTTGTCCTCTGATTGACCAAAATTGTTTAATCATATTTACAAGACCCATATCTTCATAAATCAATTGATAGAAACCAGCCAACGAGGCCAGTGTTAAGACAACTATGCTAATACGAGCCATAATGGGCAAAACTTTACCCACAACAGAGGAACGTAAATAATCACTACACATGGATTGACAGCCACTGTTGTAGGAAAAAGCAATCATTTTATACAAAAATACTGGTTAAATAGTGATTAATAGTAGTAATATTACCAATAGGTATGCATTAAACCCGTCATAGCCAAAACCATTTCAATTTCTTTGGATTCTATAGCAAAGGCTAGTGGTATCAGTATAATTAAAGACCAGCCCATTAAACGTTCCAATTTCCAAATTTTAGTATATTTACGACTGGTTTTATATTCCTTTATAGTTATGGTTTGTGTTGATCCGCCACGAACTTGCAAATTATATAAAGGAAGAAGTTGCTTCTGATTTAATATTGGCGATTTTTTATTTATATTATTTTTAGGTGCCAAATTATTAAAATTTTTGATAAGTTGAAAGCAAGATTTGGCTTTGGATATAAGATTTAGTTTTTGTTAAAAAAGTAATTTGCTTTTGGAAACAATAAACTTACAGCATAATTTATTTAAATTATTTCTTAGAAAAAATATGGAGGACATTGCGTGTTAATATTTTTTCTTATTTGAAAAATTTTTTAATTCAAGAAAAAAATTTATTTATGATGTGAATTTCAAAAAAAAAAAAAAAACAAAAGCTATTTATTTTTAGAAGTAAAATTTTTGAAAGTAAATAATAACAACATTATATTTAAAGTTTGAGCAAATTTTTTTTAGAATTTGCTTTATAGAGTATTGTCAATGCATATTATAAACTGTTGATTTAAAGATTGAAAAATCCTTTTTACAAAACAAAAAAACTACCAAGTTTTTTGATACATTTAGAACTAATGAAAAGTACAAATTTATAATGATTTTGTAATAAAAAATAGTTTTCTTAAGAGAAGGTACTTTTAGAAAAGATTTTAAAATAGCATTGTTATAAATTGCAAACCTTTTATCAAANATATANNTANANANNTATATATATATATATCATAGATCAATAAAAAATCGTCNGTTTCTTTTAATAATTTATTTTTGTATTTTTTTTAGAAATCGAATATCATTTTGAAATTCTAAAGACTCATTTTTAAAACTTAAATCAAAAAATATAAAGTACTTTTACAATTTACCAAAGAAATGGTAACAAAGGAATTCCTCAAAGATGGCACAGGATTCGAAAACAATTTAAACACCCTTAACAGACCACAATTTCTTAATAGACTTGGCAATTCCAATGTCATTGTAGATCATGTAGAAAAGACCGCCCAAAGTGGCCATAGAAATTAATAATAAGGAACCATGAGCAACTTTAGGTAAAACATTGCCGACAACAGCTGGACGCACATAATCGGTAACCATAGCTTCAATACCCCTAAAAAAAAAAAAAAAAACATTAAAAATACATTAAAACTTCACCAACAAGTTAAAAAAAAATCCTCACCAGTGTGTATGCAAAACCAAGGAAACAGCCAACAATGCATCCATAGTTTGGGAAGGCAATAAAAAGGCTGCGGGAATAACAGCCAAGAGAGCCACCGAAACACCACGTTCAATAGTCCACAAAGCAGTATGGCTGCCACCTTCAGCAGACAAGCGAGGGGCACTCAGTGCAATGTTACGAGTAACAGGCTAAAAATACAATATCAAAAACTTTATACAAGTTCATTTGGCAAAACATATGCCATTACTTACTGTAGCATTCTTAACCAAACTCAATGGTTTAACTAAAGCACTACGTTGGGCAGACACAATAGTAGCATAGGTCTTTAAGGGGGTCAAACGTGCGGATTTCATCAAACCAGCAGCACCTGTAAATTAAGCATGTTTAATGCCTTTTAAATAGTTTGGATTTTTTTTCAGAAATATGACATCTCAAGTTATATAATGTTCACCATTAAAACTTGTGTATTTCTCTAGGGTTTTAGGGATTGTAGTTTTTACTTACTGTTGAATTTGGTAGCATTACGAAGCAACATATTAAGAGCCATATTTGCTTTTATTGTTTATTGGAAATTTCCTGGCAAAAGAATAATTTCTTAAGAAGAATAATCACTACACAAAAAATCAAGTGCTGAATGTTTTTTAGGCAGTATGAAACGAATAAAAATATAAAAGAAAATTGTCAAACATTTAAAACGAAGATGCCACATGGCAGATAATTCAACTACATAATTAAATTAGAGTTGCCTAACAGGTTTTTTTACTGTGGAACATCCGTAAAAAATCGACGAATATACAAAAAATTCATAAGTAATTATTCTTTACAAATTGCTATAAAAATATTTGTAATTCATATTTTATAATAATATAACAAACATTTTATCAAACGTATTTTTTTCAAATAAAGGTGATTCCAATTTAAAATAATATACAAAATTATTGATATTTCAAATATAATGTTTAAATTTTTTATTACTTTGCAATTTAACATGACATTTTTTTGATGTGAATATCTATAATATATAAAAATTCACCCAATCGGTAGGAAGATTTAATTTGAATATGATCCAAAATATGTACAATTTTTCTTCATATTCATATTTTTGATTATTTGTAATAAACCCATGATTACATAGAACATTTATTCCGCTGTAGGTCTTTTTATTTTTGCAAAAAAATTTAATAATTGAATAATTTTCTTTTTAACAAAATTTAGTACATACGTACATACAAAAAAAAAAAAAAAAAAAAAAAATACAAATAACTTAAAATCATCTTTTAGGACAGAATTAATTTTCCAAAAATAAATATATAAACTTACTTTGTTGTCATGGGTAACTTTTCAAAATGTTTAATTAGTTTTACCAAAATATTAGGCAATTTTACGAACAGAAATTATCTAAACCTTTAGTATATATTACCTAAGAAACTATAATTGTAACTGCCATTCTACCCCTTGATTTTGAATTTTTTAACCAAGTTTTTAGGAAATATTGCCAAGATTTTTTTTGTGTGTGATCTTGCAATAGAGATATGTTTAAAAATACCCACGTATTCAACAAAACAATTTTTACATAAGTATGTATTTGAAAAAATATATTAATATCATTTTGTTGTGATTATTTAATCAAATTAAAACTTACCCTATAATAATGAAGCAACATATTACCACTTACAACTGATGTATCTGCTTCATGTTTCATCAAGAATATTTTCAATAACAACACATCCGATCTAAGGTTATCCAATTCAAAAGAAATTTTAAATAAAACAATATATAACAAAAACACTAAAAATAAAACATATTTAAGACTTGCCAGAAACCATTAACAGAGCAGAAAATATTTTTCTATATCTTACTCGCAATTTTAAAAAATTTCAAAGCAGATAAGGACAAATTTTAAAGATTTTCATGATAGAATTTTAAACTACATAGCGTCTTCACAAGAGATTTTCATATTAGTATTAAAATAAATATTATGAGACTGTTGTAATAATATACACAACTGTCTTATAAGATTTACTGTCTAAAAAATACACGTATACAAAATTTTGTTTTTTGTGTAACTTTTTAAAAAATTCTTTTATTTTAATGGGTTTAAAAAATAATTCCATTCAAATAGTGTGAAAAATTTCGAATTTATTAAATTAAAAGTATTGTTTAAGATGTAATATAATATAAAAAGAGGTTATTCTCCAATTTAACACTCTCTGTTAGTGTTATCTCACATATTATGTCTATGTGTAGACGGTATGGGTACAGACACATTATCGTTTTGTTTGCAATAAATATTGGCAACCTTTGCGAAATGTTATGAACAAGAAATATGGAAGAAATAACAATAAACAAAGTAATAGGAATATTTTGCAACAACACTTATAGATGAAATTTAGGGAAGAACAATGGCCACGATTGAGGATGAAAATATTAAAAAATTGCAAAATTATATACTCTCTCCAGAGTTATCAATACACGATCCATTACCCGATATAATACCACGTAAATACAATGAAATGCGTTTGTTGCACTTGCCGCGAGGACCGGCTAGTACAAAATTGGTTCCGAAAAGAGACTTGATTACGGGTGAAATTTCTGCTTTCGTTGAGGTGGATCTAGAAGATGTTGGAGCCAATGCAAATAATTCTACGTCTATGAAACGTGAACCGGGGTTATTAGATGAAGTAACTAGAGGTTCAGCCATGAATTATCCATTTTGGCCGGGAGGATTGGATGAACCGGCTAAGGAAATAAAACGTTTGGAAATGCAAGGTTTTGAAATCGAAGGAGAGTTACTTACCACGCCGCCAGGATTTAAAACTGGCTATGATTTCAAAAATAATCTAAAGTATAAAGAGGATGTTTTCCCCAGCAAGACTGAAGAAAATGTTAATTTGCTTAAAAATTTGGAAGATGATTTAGATGTACAGGAATGGTTGAAACTGACACAAAATGAGGAAAAAGAAAACAATGAAGTAGAATACAGCGTAAATAACCAGCCAACTGAGGAATTCAAGGATGTAGATGAGCATATAATGTCTACTGAAATGAGGCCTGTTTTAGAAATCTCTGCCACTAAGGATACAAGTTTACGTACGGAATGGGCTGAAATGGTGGATATATCTCAGCCTATAACCGATTTTAAAGAAAAAATACCCTGTCCTGCTATGACTTATCCCTTTGAATTGGACACTTTTCAAAAACAGGCCATACTTAAACTGGAGGAAAGACAATATGTCTTTGTAGCTGCCCATACCTCTGCTGGTAAAACGGTAGTAGCTGAATATGCCATCGCCTTATCACAAAGGGATTTGACACGTACCATTTACACCTCACCCATTAAGGCATTGTCTAATCAAAAATATCGCGACTTCAAAAAGACCTTTAAAGATGTGGGCCTCATAACGGGCGATCTACAAATTGAACCCACTGCTACTTGCCTTATAATGACTACAGAAATTCTTCGATCTTTACTATATTGTGGCAGTGATATTACTCGAGATCTCGAATATGTCATCTTTGATGAAGTCCATTATATAAATGATCCCGATCGTGGTCATGTTTGGGAAGAGGTTATTATACTCTTACCCGATCATGTTAATATTATAATGTTATCGGCTACAGTACCTAATACCATGGAATTGGCAGATTGGGTAGGCAGTACCAAAAAACGTAAAGTCTATGTGATTAGTACATTAAAGAGACCGGTGCCTTTAATGCATTATCTATATACGGGATCTGGGGGTAAAAGTAAGGATGATATATTCTTGTTGGTCGATGAACATGGACGCTTTCTACAGGAGGGCTATGATAAGGCGGTAGAGAGGAAAGAGGCTATGCAAAGTAAAACAAAGCGTATGGGTGGTGGTGGTTCGGGAGCTAAAAATCAATCAACTACACCGAAACAAGATCAAAATACATGGATAGGTTTGATAGATTTTCTTAAACGTAATGATAAAATGCCAGTGGTGGCATTTACTTTGTCGAGAAATCGTTGTGATAGAAATGCTTTGGTAAGAAATAATTTAAATAAGAATAAACATTTTCAAAAAGAAATTGTAGCATAAAAATTATATTTTTGCTATGAAAAGTTCATTTTACTGATTTTTAAAGTAATTATCTGAGAATATAACTATTTTTTCAAGGCCCTTCAATCAATCGACTTAAATACCGCTCGTGAAAGAGGTTCCGTTGAAATGTTCTTCCAACAATGTTTATCCAAACTTAAACCACCAGATCGTGTCTTGCCACAGGTTTTAACTATGAAAGATTCGCTGGGCCGCGGCATTGGTGTACATCACAGTGGTATTTTACCTATACTTAAAGAAATTGTAGAAATGCTTTTTCAAGCTGGTCTTGTAAAACTTCTCTTTGCAACTGAAACGTTTGCCATGGGCGTTAATATGCCAGCCCGTACTGTTATATTCGATTCTCATCGAAAATTTGATGGTCTAGAGGCACGTAATCTTAAACCTGGAGAATATATTCAAATGGCAGGACGTGCAGGGCGTAGAGGTCATGATAAAAACGGTTGCGTTATTTTATTGTGCAAATCAAATGTTCCCCCCGTTCAAGATCTACGTTCGATGATTTTAGGTAAACCTGAAAAATTAGAATCACAATTTATCTTACGTTATGCGGTTATATTGACATGTTTGCGTATTGAAAGCATTAAGGTGGAGGATATTATGAAATATTCATTTAAAGAATTCAATCAGAAACTACAGTTACCTGCCCAACAAAAACAGTTGGAAGTAGCTCAGAACAAATTTTCGCAAATGCCCGAATTGGGTGAGCATTTACAGCCTTTATCTAAGTTTTATGATATAGCTTGGGAATATATAACAGAGAAACAAAGACTTATGGTAAATTGTCCTATAAAAATTTTAAAGTTTATTAGAATTCTATGTTTTTTTTTATCTACAACTACTTTTTAGAAATTTTTATTAGCTCAACCCAAAATTGTTAAAGAGCTTAAAGTTGGCCGTATAGTTGTCGTGACCAAAGGCAAACACTATAATAAATTGGGTGTAGTTTTATCCATTAAAACTGTTGTAGGCAAAGATGCTGTATATCGTGTTCTAGTATTGGATCATCAGTTTAAAACAGAAAACAAGGTAATATTATATTATATTATATAAATATAGTATATAAAAAATATATTAATGAAAAACCTTCTATATAATATAAAAACATTTTCCTCCAGGATGAATTTCAGCGTAGCGAAATGTATTACAAAATGGTTTCTCTAATACCACAACATAAATTCTATCATCCCGAAGGTATTGGTGGTCATACAATACTGAATTTAAAAGCTGCCGATTTTGTTGAAATTACAAAATCGTCCATGAAAATTGAACCAGAAATTATCATACGCAATTGGGAACAAAGACAAATTGAACGCTTTAAGGATTCACCGCCCTCTTCAGCAGTGGTCAAAGTTGTTGCAGAATTACATCAAATAAATGAAAATTATATACAGAACCCTGATAGCATTAAATTTATCAATATGTCTAAAGAAATTAATGTAAATGCCGATACAGAAATGGCTCAAATTCGTTACTTGGAGCATGTAGGACGGCAATTGCAAGAAGTCTTACCTCATACGAACATTGCGGGTTTCGAACAAGAATTTGCCACTGTGTATGAGCGTAAAATTTTAGAACAACGTATTGAAGAATTAAAATTTAAAAATTCTACCAAAAATCTATCATTGTATCCGGATTACTGTAATAAGTTGGAAGTCTTGAGGGCTTTAAAATATATTGATGATATGGATGAAGGTATTATAGAATATTTGAAATGAAAAAAAGAAATAATAATAATAAATTTTATTATTTATGTTTTTTTTTAATGTAGTTACTCTCAAGGGTAAAGTTGCCTGTGAAATGGGACAAAATGAATTACTTATAACCGAATTAATACTTTGTAATATGTTTAATGATCTTGAGCCCGCCGAAATAGCAGCCTTATTATCTGGTTTAGTATTTCAAGCTAAAATTCAGGGAGAACCAGTTATACCCGAAAAACTGAAAAAGGTTTTAAGTTTTATTTGAAGAATTAAAAAAAAAATTATATTAATATGTTAAACCTTTTCAGTGTGTTAAAGAATTTGAAGAAATCAATGATAACATTTTGAGCGAAGAATTAAGACATCATGCTGTAGCCGAATCGGAAGATCGTCTAAACTTTGGTTTGCTTGAAGTCGTTTATGAATGGGCACGTAATAAGGTAAGTATTAAGGTCCTATATTTGGAATAAACTTATCGATTTTTTAATTTTTTTTTTTTTATTATTTTTTCAAAAAGTCGATTTAAATTTTGGAAATATAATTTTCCGAGTTTTTCCGAAATAAATAATCTTTTCAATTTTTTTTTTTTGTTAGCCTTTTGCAGAAATCATGAAACTCACTGAAGTCCAAGAGGGCATTATAGTACGTTGTATTCAGCAATTGGATGAGACATTACGTGATGTCAAAACCGCTGCTATACGTATTGGTAATCCCGATTTACAATCTAAAATGGAAGAGGCCTCGAATGCCATTAAACGTGACATTGTTTTTACTGCCAGTTTGTATACAACATTTTAATAAGGTTGTTTGCAAGTGGTTAGGTGAGTTTAATATTTGCATTATAATAACAATTTAATATTGAAATAATTGTTTTTGCATAGAATTACTTAAAGCAATAAATTGTAATTTTTATATAAAACAAAAACTTTAAAGTGATTATGAACACTTTTAATCTATTGAAATTGACTTTAGTTCTCAATAAGAATTAATTTTTTTTGGTCCCATTTGAATTCAAACTAAATTCCAGGAAACATTTTTTCCTAATTTGATAAAAAAAAAATGCTTCCGTGATAAGTTCTGTAATTAAACTTAATCAAGTCTATGTTATACATATCGTGGGACTTTCGACATTATTTTTCATTTAAAAAATTTTCGTTTTTTATTAAACAAAAAAATTATTTATTGTTTGTCTTATTTGTGTCTTAGTTTAATGTAAAATTTAAAATATCAAAATTACTTTACTTGTATTATGAACATAATATTGAATTTATGTTGCTCGTATTTCGAAAGTAAAACAAAATTTTTGTTTATATCAACCGAAATTACATAGAACTATGAGTTGCTTAGTTAATTTTATATTTCTTCTATACACTATTTTTTTAAAACTAAACATAAAAGTAAAAATTATGAAAAGAAAAAATGTTTGTAAAATCACGTTGTTTGTAAAATCAACGTAAGGTAGATAATAAAAAAGATTAGGTGGACTTATGACTTAAATGATTAACCTTAAAAATGTATGCTCCACCAATTTATCGGGTTTCTGGCTTGAATTTCGGTGGCATCATCATGCCATGCATACGTTTCTGTTTTTTAGCTTTTTTGGCGGATTTTCCTGACTGGAAGTCGTGCCAACTATTAACACGACTTTGACGGGATTCCTCGAAATTTTTTTGCCATTCTTTGTCAGCTTTTCGTTTTTCCTCCTCTTCGATTTCGGCCTCACGCTTACGCTTGCGTTCCTCTTGATCGCGTTGATCTAACTGTTGTCGTCTGCGTTCCATATCGGCAAAAAGTTTCATGACCATAACGTAAATAGCATGTTTGTATTTGACAGGGTCATCCTCGGGTATGGTCTCAAAACAACGATTCTCTTTTTTAATTTTTTTACGTTTTTCAGCGATCTACATTATAGATATAGGAAATACAATTTTAAATTGTTATTTACTTGTCAATTTTGTAGAATGTATCCTCTTACCATGTGGTCTGTTCTCTCTTTAGCTTCTTCATAAACGTCCAAACATTTTTTGCGACCCAAATCATTTTCTAAGGTCTTCCAGGCACGATTTATAATGTCGAATGCTTTTTGAGCGCGTTCCTTATCATCTTGATTTTTATCCGGGTGCACTAATATGGATAATTGACGATAACGTTTTTTGATTTGTTCAATCGTGGCTTCCGGTTCAATTTGTAATACCTCGAAGGGGTTGAGATTAAAGTACGTTGAACCTGGACGAAGTAAACGATCAATTTGTTGAGTAGATGTTAGTACGGAATCACGTTTTTCAATTTCTTTAACCTGTGAATATGGCAAAATATCTTTTAATTTACAACAAATTCAATTTTAAACCTAATTATGGTCACACAATGTATTGTTGTGTCTGTCTTGTCTCTTTTTATTTTTCATTTGTTTGTTTACATATGGGTTTGGCTCTTTACATAAACAACGACATTGAAAAAGAGCTGAGCTGACTTTTAGCTTCCAGCCACTACTTACTTCTGTGTAGAAAACATCAAAGGATTCTTTCGATGTGCTGGGTTGCTCCGAACTCATTTCTACGAGTTAGTTTTCTCTGTATCAAAATAATGGGAAATTGGTTTTATTAACTTTTTCTTTTTGTATATAAAATTTCGTAGGTAGGTGGTGATGGTGATAGCGTCTTACGACAATTATGAATTGTTCTGTTTGTAATGATAAAACGCAAAATTTTATTATTTTGATTCTTTTTGTATATGTTTATTTATAGATTTTTGTAATAATTATAACAAAATTGCAAATTTATTATTTTTTTTTCCAAAAAAAATGCAGAAAATTATTTTTTGTTAAATGTCAGTCAGGAAGCAGAGACCTGCGCCGAATGATTTTAGCGGCGGCAGCTTATCTGTTAGGCAGCTGAAAGGTGAACATAACAATTATTTATATCCTAGTTTACGCATCGTCTTATGGAACTCATTGGTTCAAAAGTGTGCTTCCAAGTCACCTTAGATATAAGGCAATCCGAAGACCGTATGTTGAACATAATTTATAAGTATTTCCTACAAAGTTTATTGCATAAATTTTTGTATTTATTGTCCTTCTAAAGTGTTTCGAAGTGAGTGATTCCATTTCAGAACGGACAGCAATCGGATTTGGTTACTCAATATTAAAAAGTAGTTACCATGGTACAATAATATTATTATGGCACAGTAATATTATGTCATAATATTATTACGCCATGGTATTTACTCAATACTTTCAGAGTTTTTTTTAATGATATATAAAAAATATACACCCGTATTCACAAAAAATAATGTATTTTTTATAAAGGTTTACTAACTTTTTGTATGAAAACTTCCATTATAAAAAACTGTAAACCTTTATCAAGCATACATTTTTTTTAATACGGCTGCTAACGCGTAAAATACAACTCCTTATGAAACTACAATCTAATTTTTAAGTTTTTTTTTGTGTTTATATAAAAATTTACATATATTTCTTTTAAATGTAATAAAAGATCATTTATTAAAAATTACCATATAGTAAAAATTTCATTGAAAGCAAAAGCAATTGATTTTGTTGAATAATTTTTTAACTGCGTTATTTTAAAGCTTCATATCTATGTTACTCATAGTCTTCATTTAACATTTAACATGTGTTACACAATCATAAGATAACTAAATACAAATAAATGTAAATTATCTTAAAAACTTTAAAAACGAAGTTTTAACAAATCGAGATGATGAGATATCTACCCAATAATTTAATTTATTTTAAATTATAAAGTGTGCTCCATAAGACGATGCTAAAACTAGAAAATAAAAAATTGTTATGTTCACCTTTCAGAGCCGCCGCAGACAATTCTTAGAAAAGCCGCCGTCGCCGCCGCTAAAATTGTTCAGCGCAGGTCTCCGCTGGTATATTCACATGTCTTTGTTTACAAACTTAGTTAATGATCATTATGTTTTAGTGACTCTATTATCATATATTAAATCATAGTATAATTACATATTGAATATGAAAAATTAATTTTAAATGATTTCTGTATTAAAAAAATTTTTTACTGCCAACAAAACTTTATCTAATCACCGATACAAAAATTTGATCACAAGAACCTTAGCCAGCACTTCTCGGGATACTAAAAAAATGCATATGGATCAAGACTTTAGCACCGATATCGTTTGGATGGATTTAGAAATGACTGGTCTTGACGTAATTAAAGATAAAATCTTGGAAGTATCGTGTCTTATAACCGATAAAAACTTAAATGTTCTAGCTGAAGGACCCTGTTTTGCCATCAATCACCCCGAAAATATTTTTCAAGAAATGAATGAGTGGTGCATCAAACATCATAATGAATCTGGTTTGGTGGAGAAGTGTCTTAAGTCTCAAATAACTAACGAAAAAGGTGAACAACTACTTTTGGATTTTTTAAAGCAACACATACCGAAAGGCAAATGTCCTTTAGCTGGTAATTCCGTCTATATGGATAGGTAAGTAAAACTTGTTCAATATTTATTTAATTAAAGCTACATAATTAATGTACAATTTTAGGTTATTTTTACGTCAGCACATGCCATCTGTGGACGACTACATGCATTATCGTATTATTGATGTTTCGACTGTTAAAGAATTGGCCCGTCGTTGGCATCCCAAGTTGTTAGATGCGGCGCCTAAAAAGAAATTTGCCCACCGTAGTTTAGATGATATTTATGATAGTATTGATGAGTTGAAATTTTTTAGAAAAACATTTTTTAAAGAAAATGAATAAATGAAAGTGTTAGCCAATTAAATACTATATAACGAAGACTTATCTTATATTCAAATTGGGTCTCATGCAGATTTACATTTTTTTTGCGTCAGACTCTTCAAACACTATATTTTTAAGGCAAAACGGTCTGTCTGCAAGTTTTGTTTGATTTTCAAAGAAATTTTAAAATAAAAATTGATAAATAAGGAACATTTTCTTCGCAATTTGATTTTTTTTTAACATTTTGAATTATTTCACAAAATGTTGTTATATCAATGCAGTCTGAAGAAAAAAGTCATTGAAGTTCATGACTTAGAGATCATACGCGGGTGCACCTATTACCATTTTATGAAGCTAAGTGGGAGCACTAAACCATAGATTTAATGACAGGAAGGAACAATATTTAATAAAATTGGCGATTATTAGCAAAATATCTTAGATATCAAAAGCAGCTTCTTAAAAAACTGTTAATTAAATAAAAAAGTGCAATAACCATCGTCTTTAAAGGTTTGAATCAATTTTGAGTTGCTGATATGCAATTTAATACAATTTTAATTGCTTCAAAATATTTTTTGATTTTTTTTTTTTTAAATTTCATTTAAAATTTTGAACACAATTTCATCCTTTTAGTAAACATTCCTGTTATTTTAAATTTCTAACGATTATTTTTTTTATAATTTAAAGAGTCATCCTTTATTTACATTTTCTGCTAAACTAGACTAAATATTTACAATGAGATCTTATCTTAAAATATAGTAATATCTATATATAAATGATTGTTTTGATATAGTGAAGTTAAGAAATTTTATTTACATTATTGAGGATTTTAAAGGCAAACATTGGTTTAAAAACCTTTATATGAATAGATAGATACTTCAAAAATTCGAAAAGTTAATGTGATTATAGTTTGACTATTATTTACAATAGTCCAATATAATCACAATCTTTTCGTTTGTTAATTTTTAATTTATTTAACTTTAAGTATAGTTATTACATTCTCTTATTAATAAATAATAAGAACTTTCATTTTTCTCAAAATACTTATTTTTTATTATCTCCTCGTAGCCAGTTTCCTCGTGTAAGAGATATGTTGGGTACCAACATGGCTTTTTATTAATAATTTTAAGGCATTTGTTTTGGATTATTTGTGGACTTTTAAGGTGGCATTTTGCAGCTGAGCTCCATATTGGGCACGCATAAGTTAAAATTGGTATGATAACGCTTTTAAAAAGACGATTTTTTAAATAAAAGTTTTTTATCCAAAACCACGCCGAGATATTTCACCTCATTTACTATATTTATGTAGTTGTTGCCAATAATCAGTTGACGTCTTGGTAGCCTTTTCGGAGATTTATTAAAGGGAAAGATAATTGCTTGCGTCTTGTCTGGGTGAATCTTAATTTTCAATTTTTTAAGGTATTTCATGCAATTTTGAAAATCTTTTTCCATTTTCTTCATCAGTTCAGTTCTAAGTTTGCTTGAGAAAATTAAGGCTGTGCCATCAGCATAGTATACGGTTTTGAAATATTTTGGTATTTGAAAGTCTGATGTATATATGGCATATAGCAATGGCGACAGAACTGATCCCTGTGGTAAGCCAACTGAGATAGTTTTTGCTGACGATGTTTGGTTATTTATAGAAACCTAAAAGGTTCTAGAGTCTATAAAATCAGTAATTAATTTATTTCTAATGATTAAAAATGGTCTAGTCAACCACAAAATTTCGATTCTTTTTATCTCCTGATTGGTATGGTATCATAAATTTAACATATTTTTTTTCCAAAAATATTATGTAAAACTTCTTTAATTTCCAATAAACAAAACGGGCCATATGAACAATTTATAAAATATATTTATAATAATTAAGACATTAAAAGATTTATTTTCCAGTGTGAGGTTTAGTAGACGTAATATTAATAACTCGTAGAAGAACTGATTGCAAAATGTTGAAAAATGAAAATGGTGCTTTGCATGAGCTTTCATAA
>MINK01173256.1:0-14706 GCA_001735545.1 Phormia regina
AATAATAAAAAATAGAAAATGTCAAAAATTAAAATTTTTATTCCTTATTTATAAAGATAGATTTGTTGCAAATACAATGAAACATATTTCATTAAAATCAACGCATTAGTTTTGATTTTACACAGAAATTCGTCAAAATACTCATTTACAAGTTACATAGACAAATTTAAAAATCATGATGAATATTTTAAAAATCCCGCCAATAAACAGAAAACAAGACAAAAATTTATTTCGACTTAAATATCTTCGTAACCAAAAACGTAAACGGATTTTTGTAGAGATTTATTGGGACTCTCTGTATATAAAATGTTGTTCATAAATCAATTTATAGATTTTTTTTAAATTACATACCCGAGATGGCCTACTTTGAAGGGCCTCCTAAACCGCTAGAAATGTATTCTCATCTATACCAACCCAAAGGCATCTTAACTCTTAACATGTGAAATTTTATTAAGATATCTCCAACGATTCAAAAATTACAAAATTATTTAGTTTTGGGCGACGCCAAATAATATTTTTTTTCGAACAATAAAATATGACTCAGTATAGTTGTGATCAGATATCGGACCTATTACTTACAAGAGCATTAGATTAACAAACAACTATTGTTTATAATAAATTCTTACGAATTACTATATATGCCACCATATCAAAGTTTATAGCTGGTAAATCCTTCCTCTCCCAATATCTCACTTTCCTTTAAATTATTTTACCTTCAAATAGAATATAAGCTAATAAATTAAATAGATAATGTTTAAAAATAGACATAAACTCAGTCACAAATTACTATACAGCTACACACAACTGAAATCCACATAAAACACTTGGGAATAAATTCAAACAATTTAACTTTTTTTCGCTCTGAAAATAACAACAAATATAATAATAATGACTAAAAACTAAACAACAATATGACAACAACAACAAAACCAACAAAAACTATTAAAATCATTTAGAAACACAAACGACAAAACAAGCGACCAACGAACAACAACAATATCATCATCAACAGCAGCAACAAACAACAAAAAAAATTCAATTGCAATCATTATTTTTAAAACAAAAATCCCTGCGCATAATTTACGCGGCCAAGTTTTGAATTCTTTTTTTTTTCGTTTTTGTTTTTATTGTACACTTTTCGTAATCATATTTTGGATTGTTTTTCTATGTTGATCCGTAGAGCTTAAATGGTTGACGCCTATAATTTTGTTTGGCAGTTTGTGGTTAATAAAGTTATAGTTTTCGGTTGCTAAAGCGGGAGCCGAAAGGGCGGGAGTGTGCAAAAAAAATATGTATTGTTATTATAGAGGGTGGCTTAAGTTTAAAATATAATAGATATTTTGTTGTAGTTGTAGTTGCTTACTTGCACACATTTATTTGATGTTGATGATTATGATGATGCTGCTGCAAATGTTGATGGTTGTTGTTATGTTTTTGTTGTTTTGTGGTGCATATAAAATATATTTTTTGTTTTATAATTTGTATAGTTGATGTTCGTCGGTTGGTCGCTAACATAAACTAACAACTAAACCAGCCAATACTTATGGACACAGCTTTTGTACATTTATCCAAAAATATTATCATCAACAAAACAAAATTGTAGAATTGGTTGAGTTGCAGCAATGAAAATCATAATGATGCACTGTGGGCATATAACTAATAAGCACAAGATTTAGACACAATCATATTGCTCCAGGCGCGGATACACGGGGAGGGAAAAAAGGAAATTTCCCTCCCCAAAATAAAAAGGCTTAATGAAAAATCTGTATTAAATCATAAAATTTAAGGAAATGGTTAAGAAAATCATTATATTTTCCTTCCCCAAAAGCTTGAGCTGAATCCGCGCCTGTATTGCTCTCCATGTGTATACCCCGATAACTGGCTTGTAAGGAACATAGTCAATCAAACAATTTATGCATAAATATATTTTTTTATTTAAATAAATAACTAACTATTTAATTAACTATTTTTATTTTTTATTTATTTATTAGTTCCTGATCCTTTACATTAACTACGGTGCAACATCGCAGCAAGTGTCACACACAATTTTATCTCCTAAACTACTGCTGTCTCAAACTGAAATGTAAAAAACAGTTTCGGAGGAGAACCTAAGCCACCAGAAAAATCATTTCTTAAGGCTTAGCAACTATTCTACAACTCTTTCATGCATTTCAATATGATCCGTACAGTAGTTTAGGAGATAAAGATTTATTACAAACTAATTCACATTTGAACCCACTGTATGGCACTACAATTCACTTGTTTCATACATTATGTTGCTTTAGTGATGGTTTGTTCTATATAAACTTGTACAAATGTATATCTTTGTATGTATTTGTTTATATTGTCCCTATGATAATGATGATAAAAACCAACACACATTCTCATACATTTTCACTATAAAAAGTTTTTATTCGCGATTTCATAAATTTTCCTCTTCATTTGCATGTAATTCGATTATAACCGTTTCTAGTGACTCATACTTTTTCTTTTTCATTCTCAACCAAAAACCTTCTACCAACAATAGGCTGTTGTATTAGAGTGTATGTGTGTATGTTTTTGAAAAAATAACTGAATAATACTCCTCCTTCTCTTGATGACGTTGAATTTTACAAATTCATGTTTTGTCATAATCATAATTTCACCAACAGTCCAACACTTTTGTTTTTTTTATGCAACATTATGGGTGATGATAATTTTAAAGTTTTTTTTCTGCATAACACTTCTCTTCTTTATTGTTTTTATCGCTTGTATTTGTGTTGCATGATTTTGGGGAGCAAAATTAGAGAGAGAAATCAAGATAACGTATCGAGTATAGTAGGCGAAATATTACCATATCGTGTACTACAAGATCTGAGAATATGAAACAGGACTAAAACTGTTAATAAAATATAAATTTCAATGCTAACAACAAGAAGAGGAACTCTTCAGGGTAGTATTATATCTCCACTACTTTGGATATTTGTTGTAGATGAGATTTTAAACTCTTTTGATGCTACATGCATCAAAGCGATAGGTTATGCCGGTGTCTTAGTAATAGTATCATCGGGAATATTCGAGGAATGTATTAAAGTTGACCTCGATGTGCGCTACAAAACGTGGACTTAATGTCAATGCTTTCAAAAGCGAATTGGTAACACCACATGAAAAAGGAAAATATCCCGCTTTAATCTCTTTAAATTGTAGTCACCCTTTCGCTATCTAGTTCTGCAAAACTTCTGGGTATTTATCTATATGGGAAATTAAATTTGATGGACGACTTGAATTTATGAATTAAGAAAGCGTATTTATTCATATCAAAAACTTATTTTTAGGAAAGGAGGGATAAAATCTTTTTTAATATATTAGCTGTAGCGCAAGCTGATTCAAAGAAAACTAAATTGGCAAGGCAAATATCAATATTACGAATATCTAATTGTAATATTAGAGACAGAAAATATTAGATCTAAGTTAGTCAATAGTTCTTCGGGAACAGCATAACATTATTTTTTGATGGGTGCCAGGCCACAAGAATACTCCAGGCAATGAGAAAGCAAACGAAATGACAAAAATTCACAGAAGAACGCAGTTAGGGAAGTATTTCCACCCCTACCCACGGTCATTCAAAAACTTAAACAAAAATCAGCAACTGTATGGTCTGACAGGTATATACAAACAAAGCAATTATGGAAGAAAGAAAAACTAAAATATAGTAATGGTAATTAATCTCATTACTGGTCTCAATGCTCTTGGTAAATATATGCAATGATTAGGAACTAAAGATGATAATTCATGTAGGCAAAATGTTGAAGACAGCTATCACTTCATATGTGAATGCCCTGCCCTATCCAATAAGAGATGAAATGTTTTTGTATTTTTTTTTTCTTTCAAAGGCTTTCTAATCTCAGAGATACAAATCCTTGAATTTTCGTTCAATATAAAAAAGCAACAAAATGGAAGGCGCAGAATGCACTACAACACAAAGAAGATGAGTATAGCTTTTTAGGGAATTATAATGGAACACCTTGGTCTCTATGGTCACCGATTTGGAATTAGTCGGTGTCATTCTAACAATCTAACCTAGTAGTATTATGACATATTTTTTCTTATTAACTCATTACCGACAAATTCATTTAGTTATGATGTGGCTCACTTCCATGTAGTCACTTCGTTTTTGTATGAGATAAAGATATGTTTTAATTTTTTCATGAGCCCATTTGGACACCAGGTTAATCAGATGAGTAGAATTTCAATATAAAGTAAAACATTTAAAGCTAAATAAATGACTGTCACAGAGAAACCAGAAATAAAATAAATATCATGTTGGCCAGGGCATAGTACATATCCAGTTTAAAGTATCACTGATAAGTTCACAGATATGAGTCCGAGACTTTTCGAATTTCCCTCGTAGTTATATGAAATGCAACACTGTTCTGTTAAATTTTGAGCCAGTGACGTCATTTACCTTGCGTTTAACTGCAGTTCAAAACATACAACCTCGAGTATTTTTTTTTAACACACAAAGAGAATTTCGAGTACTCATTAAATATTATTTTTAGCGAAAAAAACCGTCTATCAAATCAAGGAAAAAATCGATAAATACTATAGGGACTCTGTACTATCGATTTCAATGGTAAATAAACGTCATTTACTGACTTTCGTTGTAGTTGTACAAGTACGCTGAACGTTCTGGATGGCAATTGAGGTTAGTATACCCGAAAATGTTGAAAATTCTCGATATGGCGTTGGCCAACCGAAGGGTAAAAATGCGTAGGATTGTTGATGCCATAGGCATTCCAAATGTTCAGCTGGGATGTTTGCAAGATAGGCGCCCCGTTTGCTCTCAATTGACCATAAACGTGTGACAACTTCAAAGGATTGTTGTTTAACCGCAATCCGAATGAGTTTTTGCGACGTTTTGTAACTGTGGATGATGTATCCATTACTGTACTTGATTTGGGCTACGATTTGGTACTTCATCCGCCATATTCTCCTGATATAGCACCTAGTAAAATTATTGATTAAACAAATACCTATTTTAAGAACTTCGAAAAATACTGCTTTTGGAGGAGGAACGCATGACTTACTGTATTGGTCATTATGTTGAAAAATAAATCTTTGTGTTGTTAAAAAACTCTCTATTTCCTTCAAAAAGTCACGGACTTATTGATCCGCCATCGTATTTTATTAGATCTGCCTTTTTCAAAAAACAATCGATCGTTAGAGAAATTTGAAAACTTGCAAAGTTACCAGAAGTCTCTGGCCAGAGTTTAGGTCCAATTTCCAGGAAGATCTTGAATTTTATTGCCTCTATTGGGGGACAAATTCCCACTAATCGTGACAATTTCAGGTCACTGTGTTATTGGTAGGCTTGACCCTAGACTTTGAACCATGTTTAACGATTAATACTTAATGTTAATAGGAACTAACACGATGAAGAAGGGACGAAGTGTGTCACATACCTTCTTTGCTTAAGTCCAGATTTGTCGGGTGAAAGGAGGTGTTTTCTAGCTAATTTAATTATGACATTTTCTTACAACATTTTCCTAAATTCCAAAATGATTGTTAGACAACAATTAGTCTTATAATGATTCAAAACGTTCTTTAAAAAGTTTCAATCTGAATAAGTTACAAACATGCAAATTTGTTCCGATCACGGAAACACTTTTTCTGTGAATTCTTAACCTTAACAAAGCTTTTGCATTACAAATATGTATTCTAAATACTAGCATCATCTTAGTATAGGGTATTGAAAACAACAACAAAGCCAAACTTTTCAATGTTCATATTTCACTCGGCTTTTGTTTTAATTTTGAGCTACTCTTTTTCATCTACTACCGCTTTTTTATAAAATTACGATGTCTACAAAAACAATAATAAAAACAATAAACATAATTTGTTGTTGTTGTGTTTTTAGTGAATCTCATAATTTGATGTTTTTTATTGAAAATATTTTTAAGCGTTTAATACCAGAAATTTGTTTAACCGTTGAAAAATATTGTTGTAAGTACGATAATGTACAATGTACATGTTGTGGTTAATGTTTGGTGAGATGAAAAATATAAATATGAATATATACATAAATATTATGTATTAATATAATGAACGACTACTGCTACATTATTATCACTATTTAATTTATAATTATTATATTTAGTGTGAATATTTTATAAAAGCTGGAATAAATTTTGAAAATAAAACAGGTGGAGAAGGGGACATAATATTATAAATATTACAAATAGATTTGTATAATAAAATAAGGTATAGAAAAATATTTTTCAATCAATTCCGTTAGAGTTATTTTATGTTCAAAAAAGAATACAGTTCAGAAAAGAATAAAGTCTATAGGTTTATAATTGGAGATGAAATTTTGCGATTTGTATGGATATTTTTTTATTTATATTGCATTCAAAGGTCTACCAGATTTTTTATCAACCAATTTTGTTATTCATAAAACGATTATTTAAAAAATCATTTTTAAAAATCATATTAAAATAAAATATTTAATATTCCCATAATTGTGATTGATTTAATTTGACACATCGATCTCAATTATAATTTTGTTCACAAAATAAATATAAAAAATCCATCACAATTTAAACAAATTTATTAATTTTGCATTTAAATTAATGATACATAATTTTTCATTACAGAAAAAATCAAATAACGCCTTAATAATTATTAAAAATAAAATAAAAAAAAATTAGCAACTTGTAATTTGTTTAATCGATTTTTTTTCTTCGTCGATATCTTTGGCCCGTTTAACAATGATCAATGACATTCATGTTTTCGATGGCGTTTTGTAAGAAATCAATCAAATTTTATGAAATTATTTAAACAATTTATTAATGTTGTTTTTTTATTAACGACCCACTTTTTATACAGTTACTGTTACAAGACGCAAATAACTAACCCAACAGGAAAATATGTTAGTGCTTCCCCCCCAACAGACCTTTTTAAATGCCTCCGAACAAATTTTCAACACATTCTTTTGTGCCTTCGGTAATAATTACTTAAAAAAGAAATCCCGTACCAGTTCTTGTTTCCATTTCGTTAGATGCGAAATAGAAGGTGTCACTCACCTACCAAATAGTGTTATTATGCGAGTGGCAGGCCTTGTGGATCCTAAATAAGGCATTTTATAATTTATCTTCAGCCCTTCTATTTCCGACTGGGAAATATGAGTAAATATTTGTGTGTGACTGTGTTTGTATTTTTACACCAAGTTAATGATTAGTGAATAAATGGAGAGGAGAACTTTAAAGGAGTTAATTCTATGGAAAGAAAATAAATTGATAAAATATTACAGAAAGTAGAAAGAAAAGAAGAACAGATGGCTTTATGGGTCTTTGTATGGGAGAATTAAAATAAAGTTTCTATATAAACATCCTAGCAAAAAACGATCAGGAGCTTCCAAAAGAAAGAACAGTTTCTCTACTTCAAAAGTGGGACCAAGTGCACATTTTCAACCTTTTTTTTTGTAAATTCCTAAAAATTACTTCCAAAAAAGCGGAAATAATTAAAAATTTTGTGAGAAAAATAGCTTAATAATTTTAAAGAAATTATTAAAAATTTTAAAGCATTTTTACCATCTTTTGAAGGGCTGAAACGGAATTTAAAACAAAATATATATAAACTTAATTTTAAGAGGAGTACTTGCTTAGAGACAAGAAGTATAAAAGAAGAACATCCTGCCAATGACAACCATGGGTTAAAACAAGAACTTCAGAAGTTTTTTTGCACCACTAAGTACTTCCTTCCAATGACTTTCCAGCTATTTTCAAGTTCTATTTTTGCTGGGAATAGGGTTTGCATTTAGCAGTAGAGCGAAATCTCTATTGTTCATGTTTCTGTATTGAAAACTCGCAAAAATATTAGATGAATCGACTTGAAATGTTTGGGAGAGTTGTAGAGGATGACTTTGGTTTTTAGAAAATGTATTTTGTAGTCACTCTGTGTTAATATGAAATAAACTACAGAGTGTCAAATTAGACCACCCTGAATACGAAAATTTCAAATTGGTCTACAAATTGCGTACTGAGTTCAGAAAAACTTTATATAAGGACTGCAGGTGTTTAGGCTTATAACTTTGCATAGTTGGAAAAAATAATTCCCTTAACTTGATTACATTTGTCATTACGCTCAGTAGCCATTTGCTTAATTTCATTGTAATAGCTAGATTAGTTTTTTCTTAAAATGTACGTTGAACAAAAAACACCAAAACTCATAATTCAAATTTATAATGAATACCCAAATCGGTTATATAAAACAATTGCTAGAGAGGCAGGTGAGCCCCGAAATACAGTTTCACGGGTCAAATAAAAAGAATTTTCAAAGAAAATGTGCGCATCACTGGGGAAAAAATGTCCCAAAAAGTTAATTGCTCTGAACCTTTTGTCAGAAAAATTAAAAAGAAATCCGGCCTGAAGACGTACAAGGAACAAAAAGTTCCTTTTAGGATCGCAAACAAGAATTTGGAGGAAAAAAAGGAGAGAAAATTCTTCATATGTATTTTCCTAAAATTATGATTCCTGCGTTATGGATGATGAAACATACGTGTTGGCAGACTATTTGCAACTCTAGGGCCGGGTGTTCTATATTGAAGATGTAGCAGAAAAATATCGTGTACCAAAAAAATTAAAATTGCTTAGAAATTTTATAGTTTGGCAAGTCATTTGTACGTGCGGCGAAAGAAACATTTCATTCATAACAAATGGATCCATTAACACAGAAATAAACGTAAATGAGTGCCTTCAGAAAAAACTTCTTCCTTTCCTAAGGAAACACAGTGTGTGCGTATTTCTAATGGAGGGAATTGCGGAAAAGTTAGATAATTTATCAAGAACTAGAAGGAAATAATCTATTTTCTGTAAATTTAAAACTATAGAACATAACAGCCATTAATAGAAATAAAGTTTTAAAAAGATTCGCCCTTTGGTTTAGTTTTTATAACTAGATTTGCATGCAAGGATTTTTTCGTGCGCAGTACTTTTAAAATTCCATAATTTGGAAACGGATGATTTTAGACTTTTGACTTCAATCCCATAATATAGTTCGATTGCAAATTGGGCCATATAGTTTTCGAGGCAGAGCATGTAAACTCATCTGTTCATCTTTGCTGAGCTATCCGCGATAAAGATTGCAGTATCGTAGATCTCCAAGACGACGGCGGCACACCTACCAGTTGATCAATCTCTCTTATATGAAGGTGAGAACTAGTTCTAGATACTTCATCCGCAACAATGTTTTCCGGGGTGTTCGAATGATCCCTTACCCAGATCAGCTCTATATTTGAACGTCTCGCCATATCATTTAGGAATGTCCGCCATTGATTTACCAGCCTGGATGTCGAAAGGACACCAGAGAGAGATTTAATCGCTGGATGACTATCGATAGATAGTTGAATATTCACTCCGAATATTCTATGATACATTAGCCAATTTACCGCTCTTTTTGTAGCCGATATTTCCGTCTGAAGGTCGCTACAATGATCTGGCAATTAAAAGGAAATATACTTTTCCTATAAAGGAATGTAAAGCACAAGAGCTCACAAATGTCTCCACTGGTCTAACTAACCTATTATCTCTTTATTTTGTATCCGTTATTAGGCGAACTCAAAGTCTTCGAATTCTTTAGAGTTCGAAATAGTCAGCTATTAGATTATCGGAGTATAACCCTCTTTTAAAAGAGGAATTTCTTTTAAACTACTGAACCATAACTTTTTCTCTTATTTACTGTATAACAAGTTATTTTTATTATTATTTTATTTTTTTATAAACTTTTGTTTTAATTAAACGTTTCTATCAAAACTTCTCTGGCACATTCCGTTACGTCTTTGCCCATTTGTATGGCAGTTGACTAGCAGAGTAGACCCATCCATCAATCACAAAGTATCGAGCAAATATAAATATGTTTTTTTTTTATTAGTGTGCCAGTGTTATGACGCAGCTCGATTTAAAACATTCATAAGTAAAAAAATATATATAATTTTTTTGTGGCCACAAACGATCAATCACTCTCGCAATCAATCCATCAGTTGTATATGATTTTTATTTCTAGTTTCAAATGCAAACGTTAAAGAAATCATTTAATTTAGTTTGTCAGTCAGTTAGTTGTTGTTTTTTTTTAGTTAAATTAATTTGTTTAACTCATATCTTAGATATTCATACGTAATAAGTATGTGTATTTATAGTTGAAAATATCTTTTAAATACTTGTTCGTGTTTGCGTTTATATGTGATTTTAAAATACATATTGATTGATAGAAAGAATATTTATGAAGTAACACACAACAACACACATATAATGACAGTCTTTGTGTTTAATAAAATTTTACGTTGCGATGACATTTCGTTGTTCCAAAAAAATAAAAATGTTTTGATAAGTTAATCAAAGACTTGGTGGCGCTTCAAGGTGTAAAAAAGAAAAAGCAATGTTGGTTAAAGAGGTTAAAGGGAGATATGAATTTTAAATTAAGCAAATAAATATTAGCCTCTAGAAAGAATTTTATTTGATACGAAAAATGGAACGTGAGAAATTAATGTCTACGTTTTTAATAAATTTTTTAATGCGAAATAACTTGAGATTTACCTACAGATTAATATTTGTTTAATTATTATTTTTTTGCATCTAAAGAGCAAAATTTTGGCTAATTTTAAAATATTTTTTTATTATAAGATTTTCCGTAAAGTATGCTTTACATTCGTTCACCAATACATACATATATGTGTATATCAATCATTAATTTTCTCTCAAATAATATTTATAATTAAAATTGTATTCCACAATTTTATGTGATAAATTTTTACTTACGAATTAAATGAATTATTTATTTATTTAAGTTTTTTTTTTTTAATTGATTACCACCTACCAATCTGTGTGGTATTATTCAATTAGAAAAAAATTATTTCTTTTATTTATTTATTGTAGAATCATAAATTAAAATCGCATTTAAAATGAACAGTATGTGTTGGATAAGTTTAAGTATATGTGTTTTATAGGGCCCTATATTATTCCACTGGAACAAAAATGATATTGAAAAAAAAAAAAACAATTTGGTTTAAATTAATTGATACTCGCATAATTTATACTCATTCTAAAAGCCACAACAGAAATATGTATGTATATATAGACAAGAAACTTCTAACACACATACACATATGAATAAAGAGGCCAACTGGCACACTGTTATGCTATATGAAGGCCACATGAAAAGTTTTTAAAATTTAATTGAAAAACAAACAATTAAGCCATCTTATGGTATATAAAAAACTTTTTCATTTCTCTACTGAAAAAGTAATTTTAACGAATGCAGTACCTTAAATGAAAGTCAATAATTGTTTCCAAGAATTTATTAAATTAATAAACGAATACATTAATTCAATGAAAAGATTCATTTAATTTCAATGAAAAAATTAACCTCATTATGAATATTACATTGAAACCAGTCATTAAATTTATTTTCAAATAAAATTAGTAAATTAGTTATTTGATTTGAAGTATTAATTCATTGGTTTAATGTACTTATACATTGTTTTAATTAAGGAGAAACATCGATTATTTAATTAATTATTTATTTAATTAACAAAAATATTGCATCTATGAAATATTTCATTAAATATGTTAAAATAAGTGGGGTCTAGGTGAAATAATCCTAATATATTATATAAATAAGGTGTAAGTTTGTTTGTTTGTGCGTCAATTACGTCAAAAGGCTAAACCGATTTTTAACGAAATTTTACACACAGATATTTGCAGTACCGGAGACTATGTAGGATCTCGATTGATTGTTACACCCACTTTTGTAAACATTCTAATCGCCTACACCGATTTCTACGAAATTTGTCACACACCGGTAGTTTCGGAGTCGGTTAAAGGTTATGTAAGATATGGATTGGACGCTGCGCCCACATTTCACTCCTACTTTTTTAAAAATCTTTTTACAAACTTTGACATACAGATAGAACCAGTACCGGTAGTAGTTGTATGTTTTATAAGATCTCGATTAGATGTTACGCCCTCATTTCACGCCCACTTTCTTTGAAATCTTAAACGGCTGCACCGATTTTAACGAAATTTCACACACATATAGTACTAGTGGCGATGGTCGTTATAGGCTTATAGTTTAGATGACATGCCCACATTTTACGCCCACTTTTTTTTATGTTAGTAAATACATGGCATACAATTTTTGATATTTCGATGGGTGAAAAAAGTACCAAAAATCGGGTAAATGAGAAAAATTACTTATTATTCAGTCCTTAAATGAATTATAATAGATAAGAATTCATATGAGTGGAATTTGTGGTACATAAAGATATTTGGTCCTGTGGGTAAGAATTCAAGAGGATGGACTTTTTTAATCTTCTATTGGTACTTTTTGCTTGTTCTGTAATATTTAAGAAATTCAATACGTATGATCCAACGTTGGAAAGAACTTACAAGGGGGGACTTTGAGGTACTTTTTCGTTCTTCTAATGGTACTTTTTTAATTTCCTATAATTATGAAACCAGAAATTAGGAATATGTAGACCTTAGTTAACGAGAATCCTAAGAGAGGACTTTTGTTGTACATTTTTGTTATTTTAATGGTACTTTTGAATGACGAAATTAGGGATGTTTGGTCCTTAGTTAATTAGATTTTATAAGAAAGGACTTTGTGTTACTTTTTTTTGTTATTTGAATGGTACTTTTTAAATTTTCTATAATTATGAACCTAAAAAAATGAAATTAGGTTTATGTGATCCTTAGTTATTGAGAATTCATAAGAGGGTCTTTGTGCTTCTTTTGCGATATTTGATTGGTAGTTTTTGAATTTTCTATAATATTTTTTCTACAAACGTGAATGTGAATACATAACAGGGAACTGTGTGGTACTCTTTTGCTCTTCTGATAGTACTTTTTGAACTTCTTATAATATTTAACGTAGAAAAACGAAATTAAGTATATGTGGTCTTAAATGAATATGAATCCATAAGATGGGATTTTATGATACCTTTTTTGTTCTAATGGTACTTTTTGAATTTTCTACAATTTTTAATTTAGAAACATGGTCCTAAACGGCCAACCAATCAACTTTTTAACGCAACATAGAATGAAGAAATGTAGCGTGAAACATTTTTGGCAACTAGTCAACAAAAGCAAACGCATCATATGTTTTTGAACACTCATTGTATAAACAACTCTGTTCTTTTCATATTTTGCAAAAAAAAAAAATAAAGTACAGGGTTGTCAAAAAGTCAAGTAGCTACGTAAAAATCTAATTTCAATTAATTTCTGCGATACGCTACCTAGAATTTTTTGTCAATGGCTACATACACACGTTTGTATTAGACGGGTTGAAACAGCTGATTGCGATACGATGAATTTCTGTTCACTGCTTGGGCCTTAAGCTATGAAAATCCATTACGGGACATTGTGGTACTTATTTGTTCATATCATGATTTTTTATATTTTTGTCATGTGACAAAATATAAATTAAAATTACATTTTTCATACAAAATTTATAGCCTGTTTCTCTATGTCGAGCGAATACTTTCTATTGCCTTCTAAGCGAAAGAAAACTGATTTAGGTTTCTCTAACTCACTTCTATGCGAACAATGAGTCGAACGACAAGTCCAACGAAAACGTAAGTGTTTTCATACAACATTGGGTTTCATACAACATTGGATTTCAAAATCAGTCACTTGCTATTTAGCAAGTGAAATGATTACCTACCTGGACATTGCAAATGTTCCTTAATCTTGTTTGTTATTCATTAGGACATCCATCGTAACTCTATGCGAACGAAAACGTAAGAAATACAGAAACCCAAAATTATTCGAATTCGTTCGACATAGAGAAACAGGCTATTAATTTTAATTTATACCTATAATACATGTTTATTCAATGAAACCCGTGCAACGTAGGTTCAATCAGGACATAGAAGAACAGGAAAAAATTTGCAAAATAAACGGAAAATCAAACACGAAGTTCCCGATCATATCATATATGAGGTGCGGATCCACGGGGAGGGAAAAAGGAAAATTTTCATCCCCAAAAGCAAAAATATTTATGCAAAAGTTGTACTAAGTCAAAAAATTTAAGAAAATAGTTGTGAAAATCATTCTAATTTTCCCCAAAAAAGCATGAGCTACATCCGCGCCTGACATATATATATATATATATATATACCCGTGCGAACAGTAGGGTCATATCAGAAAAATTGCAAAATAAGAAAAAATCAAACACGAAGTTCCGATCATATTCAGGATAGTCAGGCTGCGGATCAGAGAAGAAAAAGGAAGATTACCTACCCAAAAAGGAAAAATAGTTATGCACAATTGTTTTAAAAGTCAAAAATTTTATAGGAATAGTTCTGAAAATCATTCTATTTTCTTCACACAAAAGCATGAGCTACAACGCGCCTGTCATATGTATTAATATTATGGCATTATATTGAGAAAATTTTAATTAACATTGCTAATAAATAATATAAGTGTTAATAATTTAAATTGGAATAAAAATAAAAACGCAAAATATACTTCATTAATGTTTTACTGTACAAAGACAGTTCACTGAATTATTTATTTTATTTAAAAAAACGTTGTTCTTCAATCAATATACATAGTTTATACGAATCTTCCACTTAAAATAGCACCAAGAACATTTGATCGCATAATTAAGGACCACAACAAAAATAAGAAAAAAAAAATTGTTTACTTTTAAAAAGTACCGTTAAGTTGTCTC
>MINK01173257.1:4563-18563 GCA_001735545.1 Phormia regina
AAATGTGGATAAAGGAGAACGGTCAGATATAGTATAGATTACAAAATATGTTCAGCGATATTATAGACGATAGAAAAGATAATAAAGGTATTATAGATATAAAAAGAACATTACACAGATATATGCTGTTGACAAATATAAGTTTTTAACTAGAGAGGAAATGTATTAATAATGGTACGAAATATCTTACTATTAATTAATATGCTATATAAAAAGTGGCATTAGTTACTAAATGACTGGCGGTATAAGAATGAGAAAAACTTTTCTCAAAAAAAGAATATAATAGAAATAACGGAATTTCATAATATGTATTAAGATGTTTGAACAACAGTATAGTAAGTAACAGTGATGAATCGAATGAGCAGCAATCGTTGAGTAAGAAATAATCTTTTAAAATTTGAGGGAATCGATTGAGATTAATTAAGTGTTAAGTAATTTTAAGCGATTAATAAATAGAAGATATAGACATGAATTTTTTAATTTATAATTGATTTTATTTATTGTAAAGTAAAGTGAGATTTATTTAGATTAGTGAAATTCCAATTCTAAAGGATTATTGTGAAAAACTTTGTATGTCATAATTTATTAGGTACATGATTAGTCATAGCGGATATATGTGATTAAATATTAGAATATGCGATTTTTGATTATTTATTGGGAGAGAGGTTGTTAAGAATTAGATGAATTATTATAAATTCCCAGCTGTTCTGTCCAAGTATTCAGTGATAATAATGGAAAAGAGAATTATAGTAGAAGGTAAAAGTGAAGTCACTAGAGCAAAAAATATTTATATGTAACTTCTGACTCTAATTGAGAGTGCAAAAACTATCCACCTGGAATCAAGTAAATAAAAGAAGGAAGAGTGAAATGGAGCGAAACGAAAAGACTGTGTATAAGATACCTTAGATACGTCCAGTAAAGATGTTAATACGGAGAGTAAAAAAGAAGAAAGAAAAGTAGTAAATGTTTTTTAACATTATTATTATTATTATTAAATTTAATATTGGTTACATTATGTCCTTCATCCGTCCGTCCGCCCGCTAGTCTTTCTGGACTATTAAACTTTAAGTTCAAATATTCTTTCATTGCCATGGTTTTAGTAAATTGTATTTAAATTTTTAATTACATTAATTCTTCAAGCCAAGAGCTTTATTGTTCCTATTCTAATTCTTCTAAATGCTATAATTTTTTAATTTGTCAATGCATTACAAAAATTTGAAAGGGAATTTGCGAAATTATTTGTAAGTGAATTTAGTTCATATTTACTTAGGGAAACTATTTTCATGATTATTGATTAAATTAATTTGTTTTTTTTTTAAGAAATATGAATTATTAAAATTTCCCACTGTTCTTGTCACTATATCTGTCCCAATGGAAAAATATAGTAAGGAGAGTCCTTTTAAAATACTTTTTTTACTCTACCTGCCATTGGAGGCAAAACTTCTCCCTGTCAAAAGGAGAAAATAGGCGATAACTTTTTCCTAAATCGCTCCTCTTATGTATTAGTACGAGAATATATTTTTTACAATCAATCACAGAAAAAATTATTACAGTCTTTTGTTCAATTAACACAATTGTCAATTGTTTAAATTTTTATCAAAATTTAATGTATATATTCAAGTAGAAATAAAATAAAAAATAAATTTTGGTATGATTTTATTTCCTNNTTTTTTTCTGTATTTGTATAGTTTTTAATAATTGATATAATCATTTTGGTGAGAGGTGTAAATTGGACCAAGTTTTTTATTGAATGAATTATTTTCATATATTTTTGTAAATTGGTGACTTTTTTTGTGATACTAACTCCTTTAAAGGCACTAAATAATTTTGATCTCTTTAAGTTTCGAGTAAGTATGTACTTAAGAGTATGAATGTTTCCCACAGAGAGACAGACAGACAGACAGACAGACGAACGAACAAATCATAAAAATCAATATTAATTATTATATTAATTATATTAAAGATTTAATTTAAAATAACTCACCTTGGCCATATATATGCTCCCGACACCTCAAAGCCATAATTCCAGGCACCTGCATAAGCACCCTGATGTTTTGGTCCAGTACACACACCATGACCATGAGCTTTACCCTCATCCCAACCGCCACAATAAGTGCCACCATCTTCGAAATCAAATCGTCCACCACTTATTTGTGGTCTTTTGCCCGTTGAGGCAGCAAAATTACTAGTTGGACCACCCGAACCCGAACCGGCTCCATCACCTAAACTTATCATACCATTCTGTTCGACTTGCTGCATGTTTTATCCAATTTGGATAAATGCTGGTTGTTAAAAATTTAAAATTCGTTTTGTTTTTTTTTTATTAGTTTTAGTTTTTGGTATTTGTTAGTGTTGTTTTCTTTAGATTTCGTTAATTCTTAAGCTTTTTCGCCAATTAGGAGTTTTAGTGTTTGGTCGCTGGTTTATTGTTGTAGTCGTCTTACTCCTGGTCGCCGTTAATCGTTCACAATTAAAGCTAAGGTTTTTTATTATAACTGACTTTAGCCTTTTGTGTTTTCGACAATTTTTCATTGATTTAAACAATTGTTTATTTGGTAATTTGTTGTTGTGTCGACCAATACTGGTAACGGGCATTTGAGAATTAATGGATTTGATTTCGTTTTATTTTTGTTCTTTCTTTCTTTCTTTATTTATTTCTTCTGCTTTCTTTTACTTCTTCAATTAATTTGTTAATGTGGTTTATAATGGTAGGTGTGTATGTGTATGATGGCTATATGTGTTCTTTTATTTTTTTGGTAGTGGTTGTGTGCGGTAATATTTCGGCTGTTTGTTGGCGTTAGGAGTGAGTAAATTTGATTTCGTCTAATATTTTTGTTATCTTTATAATTTCTAGTCATTCGTTTTTCGTTTTCATTCATTTAGTGTAAGTTTTACTTTAAATTTTGTTTTGTTTTTCTTTTTTTAATCACTTTTTTATTTATTTTCTTAAAACTTAATTTGTTGTGTTTTAATTATTTTTGTTAAATATTATTTTTATATTTTTCTTTTTGTAATTTATTGTAATAATTTCTTATGTTGTTGTTGTTGTTTTATTTATATAGGTTATAAATATTTATTTGTATTCGTTTAAATATTTTTGTTTTGTTTTATTTTTGAAGATTTGATTTTTCACTAAAACGCGAACAATTTTTTTTTTACAAAAATTTATTTGTACGGCATACTTAAAAATTTTGTTTAAATTTTAATTTGTTTATGCAGCCATTTAAACAAAATTATCGTAGATTTACAAATATAAACTGCTACTAGCGGCAATCATTGTTAATTTATCATCAAAGAAATTTTTTGACTAGAATTAAAAAAAAAAGAAATTACAACGAATTTGTTTAGATTAAATACGTTTTGAGAGAAAATTTAAAAATATAGAGATGATTTTGTGAACTGTGTTCTATAAAAGGGTATACAATTAAAAAAATGATCGGTGGAATTAAAATTAAGTATAAAAAGGATATTGACTTAAACAAGCAGAAACAATAGGCTAAAATTTTTCGAAACTATATAATATTTTCCATAATATATAATATTTAATTATATAAAAACCATATTATAGTTGTAATAATTACAACACAGGGTTCTCCAATCATATTATGTTTAATAGGAACATTTTATAGATTTAAGTGATAACAATTTATAATTTATCACATTCTTAGCGTTAAATATGATAAATAATGTTAGCTATAAACATAATATAATTATAAATAAATTGACGGACTACGATAACCATAACATATAATATTTTTTATTTAATAATTATTATTTAATTTGAAATCAAGCAACTGACGGTTAAATTTGATCTCTTTGAAAACTAATGGTTTATATATACATTTCGGCACTATCAACTTAGATTTTAAGTTTAATTTATAATTTTTTATAAAATGTAGATGAAAAAGCTTAAAATTTTGCAACCTTTACTTTGATAATTGAACATTTTCTTCTTTAAATATTTTCTTAAAAAAAAAAAACGCAGTGTAGGCGAAAATAAAAAGTTCATTGAATAATAAATTTTCACTCAGGGCCAAACAATTAATTATAAATAATATGAGTATTATTATTTGATATACTATCTTTCGTCAATGTTTATTTAAATATAAGTATGTATTTTCTATTAAGATTATGTCTTTTTTAATAACTAACAAAATACATACAAAACTATGTAGAAAAATAAGAAAGAAAAAAAAAAAAAACAGAAAAATCCCTAGAAGCAAAACTGTGTAGATAAAAACACTTAATAAAAAAAATAAAATAAAGATTTCTTATTAGAAATATAATAATTTATTTTTCAGTATATCTTCTGTTTAAATTTCTATTAAAATATTTATTTTCCTTTTTTTTTTTTGTTTTTTGCTATTTATTTATTAGTATGAGTAGGGAAATAGTTTTTTTTTTCTTATTGTTATTTTGTATTATTGTTTTAATACAAGCAAAATTTTTAAATGAAAAAGCTATGTATGTTATGGCTCAATGTTATGTTATAAGTGTGGGGAAGCAGTCTGAACAAGTGTATATGAGTGGGTGGGTGGTTGGATGGTTGGTTGTTTGTTTGGTCGGGCTGACGTTTTGGTCGTTGGCTGGTCTGTTTTATTTGACAAAGAATTCTTATTGTGCTAGGCAAAACTATATGTCTAATATAACTTAATAAAATAAATTATAAAAAGAGACAAAAACAGACATGCAAACAAGTAATGACACTCTATTCTACTGTAAATCATCATCATCATCATCATCATCGCAGTATTCTTTAAATACACGCACATTTTATTTACCAAAATTTTTAAAAGGCTTTACTGCTCAATAATTATTTCTTCATTTAGTTGTAACGATAACAATTTATTTCTACTACTATCGTATTTATAATAACTATTCGTGGCAATTTGTTATTTAGTTATTTTATTTACTTGAGATATTGTTGATAATGATAGTAGAAGAGTATAAAAATCAAATAGAATAATGAAAATAAACCACAAAACCAGGTTGCTAATTTTATTAAATTCATTGTCTTTTAAAAGTTTTTTTTTTTTTTTAATTTATAGACAATTATTTACTAAAATAAAATAAACAAATATATAATCATTTTCTTTAGATATTTGTGATTAAATAAGAAACAAAATATTATTAGATTTTAAAATACTAAACTGTTGCTGAGTTCAAAATAGAGTTGAAGAGAGACCTATAATATTATCACATAAAAGAATTATGTACATTAAAAAATATTTATGCTTTTATTATTATTATTTTGTATTACCTTTAAAATACTAAACTTTAAACTCGTATATAGAAAGTTTTAAGATATTAAAATTTATAACTAGAAAAATGTTAATGCTAGTTTGGCTACGAGGCACTAAATTTGACCAGCTTTAAACTTAATACTTTGAAATTGTCCTAAGATTTAAGAGTAAAGGAGTATGATTTTAGCTTTAAAAAATTTTGATTTTAACCAGAAAATTTGAAGAGAAATTGAACAATTTGTTGCTAAATGTGATCACCTTTAAAAACGAGAAAGGTAGAAGGAAGTAAAAATGGAAAACGAAGTATTTTTTTTATTTTAATAATTTATTTCCTCTTTTTTTTATCATAGATCTTTCATATATCAAATTTTAAAATTTTCAATATACATTTTTCAACAGTCTTCTAAATATTTCTCTCTGGGTATTTAATTTTTTTTTTTTTTTTTGAAATTGATTAACGATTTTTTATTAAGCTTTTAGAAACTCATTTGGAACCTTAACAATTTTAACTAATCGAAACAAGAGCTTAACTTTAGTTGAGATTAAAAATACTGTAGAATACTCAAAAATCAAGACCAAAGCTTTAAAAAATGTTTGTAAAAAAACTTAAAAAAGTTAAGATCCAAGAGTAAGATCTAAACTTTAAGAATTCAGTTTTTTACGATTTAACTAATTTATGGTCCTTCGAACCGGATGTAATTATTAAGTATAACTTCTTAAGTTTTTAACGATTACAAAACAATTTAACAAGATCTTTAGTTACCTTCTACAACTAGCAAACTTCGGTTAATAATTTAAATCTGAGGACTTTGAAGTAATTATCAACCTGTTTTAAATACTATGACATTATTAAATGTTCAAAATAATGAAATCATTTTCTTTTTTATATTTTATTTTCTCTTAAACTAATGAATGAATGTTATACATATTGCACTATGGTACTTTTGCGTTTATTTAGTATATAGAAAGAAAATGATAAATATTTATTATTATTTAATATGATTTGATTGTGTCGAACTAACAAGTAGCCGAGAAAATGATGAATTCATTTTGTGATTTTAGTATTTTTTTTGCATTTTTTGTGCAATTTTTTTTTTTTTTTTTTACGATTTAGTTGTTTTTTTTTCTCGATTTTGTAAAAGTGTAAAACATGAAATACCTCTAAATACATATTGAAATAAACAGAAATTTTATTTTATATTTAGAGCAGCAATACTAGTAGTTGAGATGGTAGCAATGAAAAAAAAAATGTTGAAAAATAAAATTTAAATAAAAATTTTGTGTAAACGCCATAAAATACAAAAGAAAATTTATATATATATTTTCAAATTTTGCTTAAATGAAATGAATTGAATTGTGTATGAATAATATAACAAGATAAAACTTAAAGAAATTTTAAATAATATAAAATAAATTGAAATGAAAAAAAAAAAAAACAGAAAACAAGACAAATCCAAAGGAAAAAAAAAAAGAATTAAAGATAACAGCAGCTGTATGAGTGTAGGAACATAAAGAGCTAAATGAAAATTTCGAAAATTTTCGAAATTTTCAAATATATGTATATTGAAAAAAAAAAAAACAAAATGAAAAGAGCAAAAGAGCATTAGAATATTTAGAAAAATAAAATTACAAAAACAAAATCACTCTATTGGTATAATGGATTTTGCTGCTGATCAGCTACAAATTTAATAACAGATACATACAAATACGTTTTTGGGGGTCTGTGTTTAAAAGTAAAAATTTTCTTTTGCTAATGTTCGAAAGAAAAAAAGAAAATTTAAGTAAATTATGTCACAGATAAACAGGGATTTTTTTCAAAGCAAAAAATATATAAATATATATGTAAATATGTAGACATTTTCGTAAGCATTATTTTTTATCTTTAGGCAAATTAATTGATTTTTTTTCTGGTTAAAATTTTGTGGCTCTAAAACCCTTTTCTTGAAAATTCTTTAGCTTTTTTTTATAAACACTTTTGGTTTTTTATAAATTTTTGTTGTTTAAATTTTTGCTTTAATTTAAAATTCACTATTTTATTTAATTTTTGTATCTTGTTCTATTTTATTTTATTCAAGCACACGCGTTATATTTTTAGATTTTTTTCAACATAATATACAGCAAGAATAAAAGATTAAAAAAAAAAAAAAAATCATAGAAAAAGAAAATTATTTTTAGGTTCACAGAAATCAAGTATTAACTATAATACAAAATGAATTTAGTTCAATATTTTTAACACTGCACTTAAAACTTTATTTTAAAATTTTAATTTCTTTTTTTAAATTCATTTCTTTTTTATATTTTGTAATTTTGTTATATATTTTTTTAAGATTACTATTGATTAAATATAACAAATTAAAGCTCGTTGGACATGCCTTAAAAAATTGCTTTAGAATAATTTCCAAACAGTAGAGAGATTGGCACTTGTAGTAGCTGGGACGAACAATGTGGGCTAAGATTTTATGACTGATGGCCACAAAAGTAATAGGCAGCTTATACGAAAAAAAATTAAATAAAAAAAAAAAAAAAATAATAAAATCGAAATGAAATAAACGAAAGTACGAACGAACGAGCGAACAAACCGTGCCACTAAATTGCGTACCGCACGCCTTACGCTGTTAAACGAAATGAGAAATTGAAAAATTAATAGCAACAGCAAAAAATAACAAAAACAAAATATATATATATACATATATATAATAATCTTTAGAAAAAAAACTCCGAGCGACTATACACACACTACAACCACCCCACCGATCGTGATCAGTACGTAAAGAAGAAAAAACCTAGTTATTTGACGATCTCAACCGTTCAACTTACCCACCGAAAACAACAAATAGTGACTGCACGATACACGTTCAAAATTCGAAAAGAACAAAATTTCTTTCGAAGAGCACCATAAGACAACATCCCATGTATCTTCTATATATCTCTTTTTGGGCGAGTTCACTAAACAGGAGCAACAAAATACAAAATATAAAAAATATAAAAAAATAAAAACATATTCACCTGCATTCGAAAGCTACAAATGAACTTCTATACAAATTCGAATTATTCTCTCTTTCGACAAAAAGTATTTCTCAATTAGAAACAGCTGATAATTTTCTATATATATATATATTAAACATATTTTCGATATTCAGTTAAGATCTCTATCAGCTTTTAAGTTAATTTTCGATATATAGTTCACCATAGGGCGTTCATAATAAATACATATGTATATATGTATGTTTTTATTGGCCGACTGTTGGTCGTTCAGTTAGTCTTTCGTTTTGGCAATTGACCTCCACATGTAAACATCAATCAATACATCTGGAATATTTGTGTGTGCTTGCATGTGTATGTGTGTATTTGTGCATGTTTTCAGGGAATCATACGTAAGAGAGGGTTAATTAAAAAAAAAAAAAAAAACACACAAAAATTTTTAAAGTAAACAATTTTAAAATGAAATTCCGGAAATTGTTTTAAATTTATCTATTAAAAGTAATGAATGAATGAATGCATTCAAAATATATTGAGATATTTTTATTGTCACAATGCTTCATTTAATTAATATTCTCACATAATGGGCATCAAATTCTTAGATCAAGTTTTTATGCCAATAATTAATTTATCATATGAAGTTGGAAAATTACATTTAACTTCTGCGTTAAATGTAATCTTTTACAACATAATCCTTATGCTACGTACATATTTCAGAAACGATCCTGAACTTTAAAGCAAATACCTCTAAGTACGTCTGAATTTATATCTGTAGATCAATATTTATGTTATGATTTGGGATTGATCTTATGTGATAGTTATGTTTAATTATTGACAGATCATACTAAAATTTGATGAGATATTTTTGAGACAGACGGTCAGATGAACAGACTGATTTCATGACAACTTTTTCTTGGACAATAATTTTCGATTAAATTTTTTTATATTTTTTTTATTGGTTTTTTGGAAACAAATTAAAATTAGTACTTTTTGATACTATTTAATTTTTTTTTTAAGAACATTGTATAAAAAATTTAGTGACATATAAAATTATATATTAAAAGTGTATATTTTTGTTTTTTAATTTCTAATTTTTAAAGTTTGTATTCTTTTTCAGAGATGGTACTTTTTATTTAGATAAATTTTTTGTTTTTTAATTACTTTGCTTGATGCTCTTTTTTATAAAAATAGTATAACAAATTTTACATATTTGAAAGTTTATCATCTTTTTATAAATTGGTACTTTTATTTAAGAAATGGGTCTTTTTTTCAAAAATATATAGGTAACTTTTTCATTATTATTATGAACTATTAAAATTTACGATTTAATTGTAAAATAAAGTTTTTCTTATTATTAATTTTAAATATTTTTTAAATAGTTCGTTTTTTAATAGGTAGTTTTTTATAAAACGATTAGTTATTATTAATTTTTTTTCTTTTGAAATTAGTGCTTTTTTTTCAATTTATATGTTTTTGTTTTTAATTTAGCATCTTTTTAAATTGATTTTTTTAAAGTTTTAAAAAAATTATAATATATTTTTTTTTAATTAGTATTTTGAAAATACACCATTTTATAAAAAATAGTAAAAGATCATTGTACTTTTTAAATGAACTTTTAACTAATTCCTCATTTTTTACTTTTATTAAATTGGTTCATTTAAAAAACTCTTCAAATGGTACATTTTCAACATTTTGTAAAAAAGTATTACTTTTTTTTATAAAATTCACTCATATGATTTTGTATTTAATTTTTAAAAAGGTGACACCTTTTATAATAAACAATAACGTTCGAAACATCCGAATCTATATACTAGGGTATCCAATCGATTAACCGTCATTCTGTTATCCGAATTAAAAACTGTCTATTTTCGAATAACAAATAAACCGAATAATTTGTGTCGAACAACCGATTCTAAATCGGATAATAGACATTTCCAGCAAACATAAAAACAATAGATTTTTACTTCCAAAGTATTATTTCCGACTTTGCACTATTTCTGGATCCCATGTTTGGATTCTTACTTACTTCTTACTTACCGATTTTGCCCATTTTCAATACCAAACAAACGTTATTTAAGATAAATATGTGTGGATCCAGAAAATGTATACTTTCTGAGTCTTAAATGATTCCTTCGACATGCTACACACGGAATGACAAAATCAATATACCCCCCATTTTTTTATGGTGGATATAAAAATTAATATCTTAATTAATTTGTACGTTTCATTTTACACTTTCTATAAGTATCAGTCCACAATTTGATCCAAATCTAATTAAAAAGACCTCTCCAAATTTTGATGTATACAATGGTGTAGGGTATCATATGTTCGGACTATATATATTTGGGTAGGAGAATATTCCTTTTACTATTTCATGGAGTATTAAAAACATTTGTATCTGGACTTTAATTTATATAACATTATTTGTGGTGGATAACAGAAAGTTTTTTTCTTGAACCGGTCTAATATGTTTATAATTTATTGACCCCATTATTATTACTTAACTAAACTAAAAACAAAATGATTTATTTTATTTCATTATTTAATTAGATCTTTCAAATCATTCAATAATTAACAAATTGAAAATTAAATTATAGATTTTTATAGTTCGCAGAAATTATAGTAGCTAAACTTTTTTATTTAAAATAAACTTTTATATAAAAAAGTACCTATCGTTTATTAAAATAACAACAATTGAGAAAATTTGATTTGATGGAGAGGAAATTATTATTGAATTGGTTTGATTTGAATGAAGAAATAATAAATTTATCATATTATGTTTATATAAATTGTTGAGAGTGTTTATTTATCCATACGTTTTTTTTAACTAATTAACAATAAATGATTAATTATTTAATTTATCGATGAGAAAATAATCAACCAACCACACCCTTAAAATTATATTAAAATTAAAAAAAAAAAAAAAGATTTTAAAAATTAAATTAAATGAATTTTAAAGCATTTTCTCTATTTTATTATTATTTTTATATAAAATTAAAATTAAAGAGTTTTAAGTTTTAAGAATTTCTTTTTATTTAAAACTATTAAACTAAAAGATGAGAAGAAGCTGTTAGTCGAAATATATAGAATTAAGTTGAGTAGTTTTTGACCTACATTTATCAAGTTTTTTTCTATCTAAGTTTTTATGTTAAAGGATTTGTTAAAAAAAAAAAAAAATATTGCATCATAGTTGTGTTTAACTAAACTAAATTTTTGTTTTCTTTAAATAAACTTAAATTTGTTTTATATGAAATATTATGATTCACTAAGATTTGCAAGTAATGTTATTTATTTAAATTAACTAATTTGTAGATAATTAAATTATTTTTATTACAGGTGTGTTTTTCCAAGGACTTTTGTTAAGTTTTATTTTGTTACACGTGAAATAGTTTGTTTTTCTTTTTGTTTTTTAAAAGCAACAAGAGTTTTAAGGGGATTAAGTTTCCTAGAGTGACATCTGAATGTTTAAGCATGAATATTAATCCGGTAGTCTATTTAACATTTTAATTTAATTATGTATTTCAACAAATATACCAAAAAGATTCACATTTCGTCATAATGTCATCAAGCAAAAACAAAAACAAAAAAGTGATTGCTCGTCTTTGTATTTTAAAATTATTATTATTATTATTATTTTTTTTTTGGGCATTTTTCGCAGGAAATTTATGAATCACTCAGCAGCGGAATAAAACAGTGACACAAGTGTTTTTCTTTAATTTGTGTTTTTTGTTTCATATAAAATTTTTGTTTTCTTTTAAATGGTTTTGAAATTATTTAAATAAACAATGTAAAAAGTAAAAAAAAAGAAAGAAAGAAATTCCCACCAACCATTGAATATTTTCTAGCTACATACATACATACATACATACATATTCTGAATGTATAATATACAAAAACAAATTTATATATTTATATATAAAATGTTGTATGTATATGTAATGTTATATATGTATATGTGTGTGTATATTTCTTAATACTTGAGTAAATGAAGATGTACTTGAATAAATATAATCAAAGTTTGTTGAATTTTCAACTGCACTAGTATGTGTTTCCTACAAAGTCCTTTATTATCCTTGTTTGTTAGATAAAACTGTTTTAAAAGACTTTATGAATTTTAAATGTTTTTAATAAAACTAAAACAACACTTAAACATTAAATTTCTTTCTAAATAATGAAATTTTTTAAATAAACTTTTACTTTGTTGTATTTTTTTTAAAAAAGCACCTTTTAATATTTCTTTTATAATTTTTTAATATTTCTTATTATTATTATTAAAACTTTTAAAATATTTCTTTAATATTTCTTTAATATTATGAATAATAAATATTTATTCTTTTTAAAATATTTTGTTTTAATTATTTTAAATATATCGCGCGTGATGATTTCGAAAAAGTGGTTCGTTTTACACTGACTTCCTATTTTTTTTTTTCTTGAATTTGTGTTGCTTGCTTGCATTCATTCTTCTTTCTTCCACATGAGTACAAGAGTCAAAAAAGCAAAAGACATTGAATTTTTAAATTCATAAATGTAGCAAGAAAGCTTTTCCTTTTACTAGTACATCTGTTTGTTTAAAAAAAGCTCTTTATTATTTATTTGTGTTGTTATTGTCTTTCTTAAAATTGTTTTCATTACCTATTTTTTCTGTTTGTTTTGCATTTTCTCAGGTATTTCGTTTTGTTTTTCTTTGTTTTACGTTGATTTTGATTGAGAGGTGGGCATTTATTTCACCTTTCAGGTGTTTGTATATATTTTTGTGTGTGTGTTTTTTTTCTCCTTTTGTTGGTCTAAATTCATTTATAGGCAAACAAGTGAGAGTGGCTTCAGAAATGTCGAAGGCGATAGTTAAAATACCCTTCTTTTGGCCTAAATTAAAAATTCATCAATATTAACAATAATTTGTCTAGATAAAATGAGAAAAAAAATTCTAATTCAACTTAAAGGTAATCGGACACATGACAAAATTTTATATTGTATATCACTGAAAACTTTAGAAATTTATAGTTATGGAATGTAAAAATAATTATTTTTTTAAATAAAGTAAATGAAAGAAATTTTATAATTTTATAATATAATTGTATAAATTTGTAAAAATTAAAAAATTAAAATTTATAATAAAAATCGTAAAAATTTTATTATCAATATTTTATTCTTATTCTTATTTCTTTTTAGAAAATTAAAAAAATACATTAAAATGAAAATTAAACATATTTTTTTATTCTTTATATAAAATTACACTCTTTTCAGTCAAACAATATTAATTAAAATTTAAGCTAAAAAAAATTGTTTTACAAAAAATCAAATTAAATCAAGATCGGGATCTATATTCGGGTATCTTTAATCTTTTATACCTTTCACCATCTTGTCAAAAAATAAAATTTTCGCCTTATGGTATGTTTAATATTCGTATTAATGTAAAAATTTGTGTCCTCTTTTATATATATTTTCTTTTATAAAAAAAAAATTATATAAAAAACATAAAAAAGTAAAAAAGAATTTCTAAAAAAAAATGATAAGTAATAATCAAATAAATTTACTAAATAACAAAGAATAATTTGATAAAATTTTTTGTTAACTGTATATTATAAGTAAATAATTCTTTAAATAAAAAATTAATTTTATTTTTATTATAATTATTTTCATTAAAAAGTGAATAATAAAGAGTATATAGCGAAATTAAGAAATAATAATAAAAGATAAATTAAAGAATTTTTTAAATATAAATTTAGTAAAATATAAAAAAATTAAGTAAATGAATTATGTATATAAAAATTTGTTACA
>MINK01173257.1:18576-32853 GCA_001735545.1 Phormia regina
AATTTGTTTTTTTTTCGGATTTAAAAAAATAAAACTATATTTTTTTCTTTTTTCGAAAAAAAAAAAATTGCAAAAATGAAAAACAATTTTAAAATACTCTTTAAACAATTATGTAAGGAGAAAAAAATAAATAGCAATATTTTTATTTAAATATTTTCAAAACTTAAGCATTGGATTTTTCAGTTTAAAAAAAATATATCTTTTGTAACTCTGTTAATAATATTATTATGTTAATATTATTTAAACTATATATTAATTATTTTTTTAGTTTTTTTTCATTATTTTTTTTTTTTAACTTGCGCTGTGGTAATTTTTAAGTACCTGATATTTGTGCCAGATAGAGAGACTAGCATCCGGTTCGAAGGACCATAAATATGTTGCTTTCTGTCTCTATTTGACGACAAGTTAGTGGAAGCAGAATGACTTATTTTTTGCCACAACACACTTATGTTTGATGTCATTTCTTTGTGGATATCTTTGAAATCCATAAATGTACATATAAAAAGTTATAATAAAATCGTATTAGGTTTTTTACAATTTCTTTACTTTTTAGTAATTTTTCCTATTAACTCTTATTAACTATATTAAAATTTAAATACTGTCTTCAAAGTTATGTTTTGTACTGTAAAAATTTCTCTTATAGGGATTAATTAAATTTCCAAACAATAACAAAATTTATTACGCAGTTATATTATGCATTGAAGAAAAAATTACAAATTTATATTTTAAATCAAAGTTGCTCTCATCCTTTTAACTCTCTCAGTCCAAAAAAAAATACAAAAAGTATAAGATACAATATTGTCATTTAGCTTCTAGTACAGGTGAAAAACTACGAAAACAAAAACAAACAATAAAAACATGTGTTAGAAATATAAATATGTCATAAGGAAAATTTTAGGCTCGATAATCAAAACCAATGATTAATGATTAATAACAAGAATTTGTGTGCGTTTGTCACAAATAAAGTGTAATAAAAATGGAAGAAGTCAGAAAGAAGGAAGGACGGATGCATGAACGAACGGACGGTAGGACGGACGGAAGGAAAAAGTAGAATAAAAGAAACAAGAAACATTAACTTTTGTTGTGGCTTATTAAATATGTCTTTATTTAATTGACTTTGAAAAACGTGTCGTTCGTTGTTCTTTACAATCATTTATAACAAGGACTACATGGACTATATATTCCTTTAAATACTCTTAAACACAAACACACTCTCACACAAATACAACTAATACTTGTTCATACATACAAACTTATGTTTATATGTAAAAAAAAAACATAAAAGTTTGTTTGAAAGTTTGTGTATGATTAGTACATTGTAAATATGTATGTTTTGTATATAATGCGTATTGTTTATGTTACATACAAATGTATATATTTGTATATCTACAGGTAGCTACATAGATTTTTTTCATTTTGTAATTTATTTTCTTGGGATTTCTTACTGTATCTACACAATGCAATCATCGATTTTTTACCAAAAACAAATATTGTATTCCATTTAACACTTTTTGTATTTAATTATTATTTTCTTTAAGTTAAATTTTTAATTAATTATTGTTTAAGTTAGTTAGCAGAGTGTTTTTACCCGATTTATTATGAATAAATATTTTATTTAAATTTAACTTTAGGCCGTTGTATACACACACACAAACGTTTCATTTTCTTTAAATGCACCACAACCGTCGTCGTCGTCTATCTTCATAACGCTCTACACAACAACTGAACTTAATTCGTGTGTTTTTAATACTTTTTTTTCGGTTTTTTATTGTTGTTGTTGTTGGTTTGTTGCTTGTCACGAGTCCTTTTTTTGTCTTAGAAAGAAAAATATAGGACACTATATTTTTTCGTGTTCTGTTTTGTTATAAAAAATGCAGTTGTATTGGGTAATAAATACATAAACATATTTACATATGTATTTAAGAAAAAGCTTTTATGAGAACTTATTAGCGTTTCTGTGTGTTCGAAAGCTTTTGGGGGGTTTCTTAATATTTTTCCACAAAAATATTAAAATCATTCACAATAATATTGATAATCACATAAGTATTACAACATTTATGAAATATCAGAGGTGTTAAATTTTTAAATGTTTTAGAGAACCAACTTTTACCTACCATTAGAAGAGCTTTAATTGTTCTACCGCCCAGGAATTTTGACTTGTGCTACTCAAACTAATAAGGCTCCAGTGTGTCATTCCATTATATATTTTTACCTGTGCCTGTCTATTAATTATTAATATCTATTATATCATATTTGACATGTTATCCGAAGAATCCCGTAAGAATTATATTTTTTCATACTCACATCAAATCTTGGCTTCATTGCGTTCAAGAAGAATAAAAAATATTTACAAATTTTGAAAATAAGAAGCAATTTCTCAAAAATTCCTAATTTTGAAAATAGTACAAATTTGTAAAAGGTCCCATGCAAAAAAAAAAAAAAAACGGTGTTGTATCATTTTTAAAAAGGCCCCATGCAAAAAAAAAAAAAAACAGTGTTGTATAATTTTTGAAAAGATAATACATAATAAAAAAAACCAAAATTGCCGATTCTCTAAAATTATTACTTTTTTTATTTTTATTTTTTTAAATTACCAATTTTCAAAATAATAACAACTATAAGATTTCAGAAAAATTTGCCATTTTCAAGAAGGTTCACTTTTATTAAGGTTTACAACAATTTAAAAATAAATATACTTCAAAAAATTTTTGGAAAAATTTCGAAATTTTTGTAAAATTCACATAATTTGATATAAAATAAATTTTAAAGAACTAATATTTTAATTAAGGGTACAATATATAGCACATTTTTTAAATTAGAAAATAATATCAGACCCATTTACAATATTAAATTTTTTCCAAATAAAACATAGAAGAGGTGAAGTGCAGAAAAACCCAACATAGATAAAAAAAATAAAACATCATTATTTTATTAAACTTTCGTTAACCCTTTTCTATCTCTCTTTCTCTCAAACCGGAAATAGAGCGACATCTTTAAAAATATTGCATTCCATTCAAATTCCTAAAACAAAAAACTTAAGTTTGTTATGTACAGTTAAACACATAAGCTTAACTAAAGAAAAAGCTCTTTCTTTTGAAAAGCTTTTGAACAAACATCATAATTCATATTTTGTAAACAAATGACAAAAATATAAAAATAAACATAAACATATCTTTTTCAACATTTCATACTCTCATACAACATGATGTACCTCCGATGGAGGTACAACCATAATGAGAATCAATAAAAAAAAGCTTTTTTGAAAAAGTGTTGCTTCACTGATAACAAGTGATAACAAATAAACACATTGTGCTGCTGTTTCTGTCATTGGAAGTTGTTATTGTTATTATTGTTCTTGTAGTAAGTTTAGGGTGGTGGTGGGGAGGTATTAAGAAAAAGTCGTGTTGTTTGTTTTATGCGAGCTTACAGAGTGTGTGAGTGTTGTTCGCTGAAAGTTGCTCGTGTCGTATATGTGTGTGATAAATACAAAAACAAAACACATATGTACATACAAAAATATCAACGACATATTTACATACATACATATATACAGACAAACACACGTTATTTTGAAGAAGAAAAAAAGTGGCAGAGAGTATTTAGTAAGTGAGTGAGTGTATAGTGTAGTGCTTCGATGTACATATGTGAGTTTTTATGTGTGTTTGTGTGTTAGTATGTTTGTTTTTAAATATCTGTATGTATAGTTGTTGTTGTTGTTGCTATATTAAACGAGAGTGTATTATTGTTGTTACGTTTAGTACAATGAGGAGGTGCTGTGCTGTTTGTGCTCTGTGCTTTGTATGTTTTGTTTAGTTGCTTAGGTTGCCTGATACGGGAAACATTTGTTTTAAAGCGACGACGAGATCTGAAACTAACTACAACGTACAACAACTTTGCTAAAAGCCAACAATATTATTTTTTTCATTTGAGGAACATTTATAAACACACACACACTCAGATACTCTAACTCAAACAACAAACAAACAACCATTCATACATTCAAATACATACATAAATACAAATAATTGTGTTAAATAAACAAAGATTTTTTCGTGTGTTAAATGAAATAAAATTTTGAAAAATAACTAAATGAAACTAAAGTGAAAAAAAAAATATAACAAGAAATAAAACTATAATAGTGAAATACAGGAGAAATATTTAGAAAATATGTTATTTGTTATAAAGTTGTGATAAAAAATATTTTAAAGTTTAAATATAAAAGTTTTAAAAAGTATCTTTTTAAAACATTAAGATTTTAAAATCTCAATATTCAAATGTAACGAAGAAAGTGAAAAAATTAAAAACCATCCAAAGAAAGATAAAGATAAGACAAAAAATCTAACCAAAAGGTAAACACACATTTCTTTAGGAGATTTGAAAAAAACTATGTGTTATAGTTTTTTTTTCTTAATCACATGTATTAAATTTAAATTATTTAAATCAAAACGTATTAGAAATTCAAAAAAACATTTTAGAAAAAGAAAAACAACAAATTATGTACATACAAAAAAAAAAAAATGTTCTTTATAGAAATGATAAAAAACAAAATAGTAACGAAATATGTATTTTATTTTTCCTAGTGTTATGTTCTTTTTCACTTTTACAAATGTATAGATAGATAACTTAAATATTAAACAAATAACAAAACCAACAGCAGCAACAACAACAATAAGAACAATAAAAAAAGTATATTCAGCATAAGCACCACAAAAACAACAAGAACAACAATAGCAAACAGTAATAATTACAATAACAATATTGGTGACTATTCTGACAACAGATACAGATATTTGTACTTTGTTATTGTTGTTCTTGTTTGGTATCGCTTATATTATTACTATTGTAGTTGTTGTTGTTTTTTATATTATATGTTAATAGTTCGTATAACAACAACAACAATAATAATAATAAAAACAAAAACAAAGAAAACTCTGCTGCTCCTCACATCTGAATACAAAACCAACAAAAACAAAAAAAAAAAAATAAAAATAATAAAATAAATAAAAAAACAACGTAGAGATAAACAGAACTAAAAACAGTGAAACAAAAACAACAACGACAATAACAACAGCCCAAGTTACATACAATATACTATATAATTCTAAAGAATCTACCAGTCGTCACACAACCAACCCGCCAAACCAACAAAACAACGTACGAAACCTAAACCATCAAAAACAGAAACAGCATATAATACCACAACATTTCCCCACCACCTAACCTCCCATAATCTCTTCTCCCTACTTCCCCCACAACAACAACAACAACACTACCCCACATTCACAGATCATTCTTCACCGTTCGCGCCTTTATATTTTATAACACAAAAATGAAATACAAAAACAAATAATAAAAATAAAATAATAAAAAAAAAAACTGAAAGAAAAAACAACAATACAATCCAACATTCGAATTGTTTGTCATTTGTGAGTTGAGTTGTCAGACGAGCCAAAACTACGACTGTGTGTTGTATTGTTGTTTTGTTTTTGAGGAAGAGCTTTTTTTGTCAACACTTTTTTCTTCTTCTTATTATTATTGTTCTACTACTACTATAGTTTTAACGAGAAAAGCTCTGACCCACTGTATGTATAGGTATTAGAATAATAGTGTTGAGTTGTATGGACAGACGGACAGACGGACGGGCGGACAAAGAGCTGAGAGAGTGTGTGAAAGATTTTCAAAACAACACATTTTAATCTATTGTAAATGAAAAGAGTTGCCAAAGTTTAGATGTTTAGTGTACAACAATTAAGAAGTTTAAAATGTTGGTAACCAATTTAGAAACACAAAAACACATTTGCATGTTTTTTGACGGATTTTATTACATATTTATAAAAATTAAAGAATACAATAAGAGAAATTTCATGCCGATATCTAAATTGAGTCTAAAAATAGATTTTTATAGATTTTTAATTTTAAAATTACAAAACAGATGGAAGAATGGACGGACATCAGAATTTCTTAAATAAGTCGATATTGAATCAAACGTGTATAAAAGCATGTTCATGTTTAAAGCCATCGAAGAAACATCAAATCTTGAAATGTCATTGAGTGAAGTTGAGTATATAGCCTTGAGCTCTTCAGTAAGGTCTAGTCCAAGATTAGCAAGAAATCATATGTAGTGTTATTAATTATTACTATTATTTTTTTTTTCAAAATTATCATATTGTTTCCTGATCGCCAAAATATCGTAAACGATAAAATTTTCGAAATTCGTGTTTTAATGAAAATCTGTATTTTAGAGCATCTGTCAAATTTTATCGTAACTGACATTTTTGATACATATAACAATGTGTAAACAATCACAAGATTGTTTCTCTTGTAAAGTTTTGTGTACTGCACTTATGACAATTTCGCGATTACGTCTCGAAAATATTGTTTTTACAACATAAACTTTAATGAAATGGTATCCATTAAAGTTAATTATATTTTTTTGTTTTCAATTTTTTTTTTTATAAAATAAATTTGAAAAACATTTCATTACACAGAAAAAAGTTTGTACATAAATATAAGAATTTAGTTTCATTGATTTTAGTTCATAATATTTAAGAACAATTTCTTAAATATTAAAACTTTTTTCTATATGAATCAAAAGTCAAGAAGACTTAAACAAATTGTTTAAATTTTATTTATTATTTTCATTTTTACTGATCCAGCATTGACGTATAAAAACTTTGGTCAATTTAATTTTCCTTGTTATTCAGATATATTGAAAAAAAATGTAAAGGAGAATTCAGTTCAACAAGCTTAAAATTTAGATTAACAAGCTTACTGCATACACAGCGTAAGTGTTATAATTAGCATAAAATATATAAAGAAATCGATTAACATTTAACAATCGATAACATTTTTTTAGTGAAGAAAATAGCACTAAACAAATTTAATTAATCGCTGCGTAAACAGTATCCTATTATGCTTGTTAAACTAAATTCTTGGTAACTCTGTTAAAATGTCTGAGAGAAAAGTTCAAAGCTTTTGAGTGTAAAATAACAAGTGTATCTATGTACCTAATTCGTTATAATGTATCTATGTACGAATGGATGTATTTATTTACATGCATGTATCGCATAAATACGAGTTAGTTAGTTGCGGTGTTACCGTAAATATATTTGTGTTGTTTTTTGGTGAAAAGAGTTTTAAAAAGTTTATTTTTTTAAAGTAATTTTTAATATTAATAAATTTGATAAATAAAAAATTCAAAAATTAGTTGGTTTGCTAAAAAATAACACAAAAACATACATTTTAAAGTTTATTTTGAAAGAATGAAAAAAAAACTAACTGCAACACTGTTTAGTTGATAACAAAAATATGTAAAAAGAAAGAAAAACAAAAAAGATGAAATGAAAAAGTAAAAAAAAAAATTGTTCACAAAAAGCGCGCCCAATTTTAATAGAATAAATTGGGGAATGAGTTATAAAGGGAAGAATCCTCATTAATTTTTAAAGATATTTTAAAAAAATAAATAAATAACGTCTTTAAATTCAAATTTAAATTAACCATTTATGAGTATTTTTTTAATTCCAATTTCAGGTTAAAGTTCCAGAACAGCAGCCAAAAACGAAAAAAAAGTAAGTTACGTTTTGTCCAACAATGACCACAACAACATCGGTTCCTACAGATACCAATAATAAACAGGATCCTAATATAAATAACAATTCCAATACAACACCAAATAATAATATTACAACAACCACCGTCGTCACTAATAATACACCGATTACCAACGGAACAATAAATACTAACAGCAATAATATGGAACCATCAACGAATTGTGCTGCAGCTGCTGTACCTGGAGCTGCAATATCCACATCTAGTTCAACAACCGTAAGCACTATACCAACAACAACAACAACAAATACACAACGAGCTGTAACTATAACACCCATTTTCAACTCTCTGTCCACACTAAACAATTCACAAAATTTTTCTCGCACTATGCAGACCGATGAAGACTTTAACATACGCTTTGTGAATCTGGTAAGGAATCACAAGTGTTTATATGACAAAAAGGTGCCAGAATATCGAAATCGTGATAATCAGGAAAAGGCCTGGTTGCAAATATCCATAGAAACAAAAGAGAGTGGTAAGTGGAAAGAATATATTGATAAAGATTTAATGTTATGCTTAATAATAATAATAATTGTAATGATCGTTTTTCAGTCATACATTGTAAGGAACGCTGGCGTAATTTAAGAGCTTGTTTATCACGCTATATTAAACAGCAAAGTGGTTCAGATCCTCAACACAAACCATATTACCTTACCGAACATATGGCATTCTTATTACCTTTTCTCAAATCCACACGAAATTCTTTGGATGGCAATAATAGCTTAGCTACACTATTCCAATATTCCCAACAACAACAGCTAAATCAACAAACTAATTCAAATCCAGCTTCTTTACAAGTCATGGTGCAGCCCCATTTTAAACTTAACCAAGAACCCCAACATTTAGAAGTTAAACATTCACTTTCTGACAATGATGATGAGGAGACCATTGACGCTTTTGATCCCGCCATAACGGCCAGTTTACAAGTACAACATCAACAAAATCGTTCGTCCCCCGCTCTAAGCGATACGGCCAGTGCAAATACATTGCAAAACTTTATACCCGATGTACAATTGTCTGAACTGAGAACGCCTGATGGTGTTCAAGATATTACCTACCAAAACTCCAATATGCGTCGAGATTCTCATGACTTTGGTCATGAACCGAAACGCATTAAAACCGAGTGCCATGCCAGCGAAGCAACCACCACAGGACAACTGCATATGTATGCCGGTGAACAGGCAGATATGGAATTTTTCCGCAGTATATTACCGGATATAGCCGGTCTAACACCGCAACAGAAACGTAAACTAAAAATAGGTATACTAGAATTAATTGATGATGTGGTCGAGCGCTTTCCGCTCGAAAGAAGTACAAATGCTAACGCAACTAGTCAAAACTTAAATACACCGAAAACTCGACGAACTTCCTCTAGGGATTGGCGCAAGTAAATTTATAATTTTTGTTTTTCTTAGATTTAATGTGGGTATTTAGCAAAAATTTTTATAAAGCAGAGCTGTGTTCAAGTTTCTATTTCTATTTATTTTTATAAAAATTATTAATTTTATGTTAAAAAATAATAAAAAATCCTAAAAATACAAAATTGTTCATTGGCGTAAATTTCGTTGTACTTGAAAAAATTCAAATCAAATCGCACGTCTAAAGATTAAAAAAAAAGTTGTTTGTATGTATTCCCAAATTTATAAAGATTATTTTAATTTTTATCTTATGAAGGATTTAATAGAAAACCTTAAGTTGTAACGATCTTGTCGCAAATGTTCAAAATACACAATAAACTTTTCAATAATTTTTGTATTTAAACAGCTCTGTATCATCTTATATGTTGCTCAAGAAATAGTGTATGTAGTTTTAATCAAAAATGTTGTTTTTCTTTATTATTATTATTATTTTTTTTTTTTTAATAATTTAGTCAAAATAATGTAAATAAAATTATGTAAAATGTTTTAAAATAATTATGTAAAACATTATTTTATTTTAATGGAAACTCAAAAATTGGTTCAAAGCTCTTATAAATATTCTAGGATTTTTAGAAATTTCTTTGTGAAAGATAATTTATCGCATTACATTTAGATTAAAATTCTTTATATTTTAGAAATCAAATGTTTTTCAAATATGTTCCCTCCTTTTACATTTTTAAAAATTTAAAAGAAATAAAACCACTTTACATTTTAGATTAAAAAATTAGGATTTTGATTATATTTTCATAATAAACTTAAATAAAACTAGTTGCAATAGATGTTTTGAAAAAATATGTATAGTTTAAATGCAGTTAAACTGTCGTATTTCATTCGTTTACAAAACAAAATTATAAAAAAAGAAATAAAAAATGTATAAATTATTTTAAGGAGTGTTACACACTTGCGGCGACTTTTATAACTTAACATACTAGGGTGATTAAAACATTTTACAATTTAGAACTGGAGGCACCAGTATTTTTAGGATAGAATTTCTTCGATGTGTCTTTGGCCATGTCGACCAACGTTTGGGCAGGCTTAAAGGGTGCACCATAAAGGTCAGCATACGAATACATTTTGTCTACCAATTTAGCGGCAGTGAAGTGATCAACCCAACGGAAGGGACCGCCGGAGAATGGTGGGAAACCCAAACCGAATACAGCGCCAACATCACCTTCCAAGGGGTTGTGTAAGATTTTTTCTTCTAAACATAAAACAGCCTCATTGACAAAGCGGGATACCATACGCAGGGTCATGTCTTCGGGTGTATTGGCTCCCTTGGAGACTAAAGCATACTTTTGTTTAAGGATTTCAACAGCTTCCATGTTGACGGGACGGCTGCCTTTAGTTTGGCTATCGTACATAAAGATACCTTTACCGGATTTACGACCCAAGAAACCAGCCATTACCATGTCTTGCATGACTTGTAAGTTACCGCCACTGAAACGTTCGCCAAAGGATTTCGACAAATCGACAGCAATGTGTGAGCCTACATCAATACCAACCTCATCGGCCAAAGTAGCAGCACCAACAGGGAAACCGAATTTTTTGGAAAAGGAGTCGAGTTCCTTGGGATCAACGCCTTCTTGTAGAAGACTGGCAAGAGAGGTTTAAAGATAATGAAAAGAAAATTTATTAATTTATGTTTTCAGATAATCTTAATATATATTTTTTTAAGAAAAATTTAAATTTCTAAAAATTTAATTCAGCACTTTTATTAAAAATTGGTACTTTTTTAACTATTACATTTTACACTATTTGTGACAATTGCAATTTTATTATAAAATAATATTTCCAATTTGAATGTTTTCAAACTTAGTACCAATCTTCAAAAAGCTTATACATTTTTAATAATGTAACAAAATTCAGATTTTTTTTTAATTGGTACTTTTTTCGAAATTTGTACTTTTTTATTGAAAATTGGTAAGATTTTTAAAAATTCGTACAATTAAAACTAAAAAATATATATATTTTTTAAATCGGTAAATTTTTTGTTAAAAAAAATGTTTTTCGCTGAATGTCGTAAAAAGATCGGTGCTTATTTTTTGCAATTTTGTTTTGGAAATGGTCAACATTTAATAACAATATTTTTAATAAAATTAATACTTTTTTTTAAATTATTTACTTTTTTCAGCACATATTTACTTCGGAAATTTTTATTTTTTCATTTTGAATAAGCGAAGTTAGACTAGTATTTTTTATAAAACGTAATTTTTTATATTAGGACCTTTTTAAATTTAGTTAAAAGGAATATTTTGTTTAATAGACATTAAAAAAAAAATACTTACCGTATGGCTTCTGACAACATGGTGGCCAAAATACGTGTAGTATAGAAACCAGGACCATCACCTACAGTAATCACAACTTTGCCTTGTTTTAAGCCCATAGCTACAGCAGAAGCAATGGTATCTTTCGAGGTGCCAGGATGAGTAATGATTTCTAACAATTGCATTTTATCTACAGGTGAGAAGTAATGCATGCCTACAACATTCTCAGGACGAGAACTACCGGCAGCAATTTTTGTTATAGGAATAGCACTAGTATTGGTAGCAATTACACAATGTTGGGGAACAACAGTTTCGAGTTCTTGGATAACGCGGTGTTTTACTTTAATATCTTCGAATACAGCCTCAATAACCATATCGGCATTTTTGAATTCTTTGTAATCTAAAGTGGGCACCAAATTCGAGAGAATTTGATCACGTTCCAAGCCGGAAATACGTTTGCGTTTGACAGCTGTTTCCAAACCCTTTTGAACTTGTCCAATACCGCGTGACAGACCAGCATCGGTGGCATCTTTCATAACAGTTTTGATACCTTTGTCTACAGTGACTTGAACAATACCGGCACCCATAAGACCAGCACCCAATACACCCAATGTTTTTACCTCACGTTGTGGCTTGCCAAAACGATTTTTCTTGCATTCAGTTTGGCCACGGAATAAGGCAATCAATCCCTTGGATTCAGGAGTGGCAGACAAGTAACCAAAACCTTCACTTTCAGCAGCATAACCAGCTACGGGTCCCTTATCTACACCAGTGCGTATGACTTCGAGGATTTTCAAGGGGGCAGGATAAAGACCATTGGTCATTTTCATAACTTGTTTGCGGGCGGTGTCAAAAATTTTGTTTTTCACAAAATCAGTTTCCATGGCTAAAGCAGTTAGTTTATTTACCAAACCAGACTTTTCGCGGTTAACCTTATTTTTTTTAGAAATTTAAATTAATTTATAACACTGTAGTTTTGATGTTATAAATGGAAAAACTGAAAAAAATACTTACCTTTATCTTACCGCTAACAATATCATTGGCCACCTGAATAGCTACCTTTTCCAAATACTCAATGGTCATTTGATCAGCAGGAGCAAGACCCGGGCCCAAAGGACTGACTACTAAATCTACTATACCAGCACGCTTAGCACGATCGGCAGGCAATTGCTTACCAGTCAATTCCATGTCGAGTGCTGTGGGTAAGCCAGCCAACTTAGGTAAACGTACGGTACCACCACCACCGGGCAAAAGACCTAACATTACTTCGGGCAATCCCAATTTGGTCTTTTTATCTTTGGTGGCTATGCGATAATGGCAAGCTAAAGCCAATTCCAAACCTCCGCCCAAACAAACACCATTTATAGCGGCCACAATGGGCTTACGGCTCCGTTCCATACGCTCAAACATATATTGGGCATCTCTGGAAATACGTGTGGCATCAGCAGCTGTCTCACACTTTTCCAACATGCCAATATCAGCACCGGCTACAAAGCAGCCTGGTTTGGCTGAAATCAAAACAGCGGAATTGACTTGAGCATTGGTCTCCAATTCCTTAAGAACTTGCTCGAATTCTTGTGTAACAGCTTCACCCAAAGAATTAACCTTAACACCGGGACAATCCAAAGTGATAATCAAGACATTATCCACTACTTTGGTGCGTATGTGTTTTTCGCTTGCAGCTGCTGCCGACATCAGTCTTACATTTTGGGCAATCACTAAAAAAATCACAGAAAAATACCAATATTTAAAAAAGTTGTTATAAAACAAATATAAAATAACAAAAATTTTGCTAAACAGTTATCGCAATCATCAAAACAAACAACAGCAAACACAAAAACAACACAGACACATACTGACGCACACTGAATACATAGTACAAAGTTCAAAGTCCGGTCTTTTCAGCGACAAACAACAATATCTCTTATATATAAAAACACTTGAAAACTTGTATAATTTAGGTCATATTTTTAGCCGGATTTAAATAATTTGTTTAACGATATATATTTATTACTTAATTAATATCTACTTACCACGATTGCATTTATTTTGCATTAATTGTCTCCTGGATAATTGGCCAACAACACTAAAAATACGTGTAGCCGACATTTTTCTGCTCTAGTTCGTCTTCTTTTACTCAATAAACGAAAAGAATATTTGTACAAATTTTCTATTCACTCTTTTTTTACGATTTTCGTTAAAATATTTATGGTAAAATGTATATTAAAATAACAAAAATTAGCAATCAACCGAACTAGAGAAATTAATAGTAGAATAAGAAATAAAATTCAACTTGTTGCCGCTTGCAACACCACTGTTAAATAATTGTAAAAACTAAACAGTGATGTTAAGAGAAATATTTTCTTATCAATATAGCGATTTTGAAAAAAAGAAAAAAAAAAAATATGAGAAAAGAGTGCTAGTGAAATTAAGCGATTTTTGGACAAATTTATAAAGTTAATAGAAAAAATTAATTGTTGTTGATGCTTTCGAGTTTAGTAGTTGTTTTGGAACTTTCTTTGATGTTTTTGGAAATATTTTTATATACATAGAGTAATTCTGTAACTTTAGTAGAATTGTAATGTAGTTGACGAAATTTTTTTATTATATTTTTTTGTGAATTGTTGATACCTGTTTAAAATATTTATATTTTAGGTAAATTTTAGCCTGTTGAACAATTTGTTTTTGATTTGTTTTCCTTTTGTGGTATATTATAATGAGTGTATATATATAATAGTGCGTATATATATATAATATATATATATATATATAATATATATATATATATATGATATATATATATATGATATATAATAATATAGTATAATATTATATAATATATATATATATATATCCTGTATATATATAGAGTTAATATTGATATATATGATATATAATATATATTACATAATATATATGTATATATATATATACATACTATTATATATATATATAAATAGCGTCCCGCAGTCTGACCAGCTGTTACT
>MINK01173258.1:8726-23102 GCA_001735545.1 Phormia regina
CGAAAGAGGGTTTATATGGGAGCTATAGCCAATTATGGACCGATCTTCATGAAATTTGGATTTATGTCTACATAAAACCTATTTGTTTTAAATTTCATTAAAATATTTTAATTTTTAAGGTATTTTGGAGTGTTAAAACTCTATTCCGGGAGAACATTTGTATGGGGGCTAGGATTTGCGACACCTGTACATTGCCGCACAAGCTTACGATGGACAGCCCACCAAGCCAAACAGACGACGGACATCGTTAAATCGACTCAAAAAGTGATTCTGTGTCGAACGGTATACTTTAAGGTGGGTGTAGGAAATTTTTTCTCTGCGTTACAATATTTACACAAACATATAATACCCCAACCACCTTTGGTGGTGTAGGGTATAAATATTGTAATTTCAAAATTTTTCGAATTTATGTAAATGTAAATTTTTTATTAGATATTTATGAAAATTTCATTTTAAACTGTTGCAAATGCCACTTTTTATTTCCGTATCTTGGTGCACGTAAAATAATTTGACAGTTCCGCGAGTTATGTCAATGAAAAAATTGTAAAACAGCTGTTTTTATGAGTATACTTTCTAACATTTCAGCCGGCTAACAGCCGATTTTGAGCGGCGCCGTTATTTTTAAGAAGGACGCCGGCGCCTTTAAAATCGATCGACGCAGTTCTCTGACTTGCTTACGAGAAAAAGTAACTTCATTGAGATGCAAATTGATTTATTTTTATAAAATATGTAAATTATAACACAAAACATAGTTGTTCAGAGAAAACCTAATGTATATTTATTAATTAAGTAGCTTATAAACTTAAGTAATATTTCCTTAAATCTACTTACACATCACAAATTAGAGAATAAGTGAAAGTTCCTTGGGACATGGCCGCAAGCAATATAAAACGAGTTATTTTAATAAGTGGCAAAAGAAAATGCGGTAAAGATTATTTATCAGAGAAATTACAAAAACGGTAAAATTTTACACATAGAAAAGATCGATGAGATAAACTAATATTTGTACATATTTAAAGATTAGGCGATCGCAGCCAAATTGTACGCATATCTGAACCGATAAAATCAGAATGGGCTCGTAAAATGAATCTGGACTTAAAGGAACTATTAAGTGATGGTCCTTTAAAAGAAAAATATCGTAAAGATATGATAACCTGGAGTGATGAAGTTAGAGCCAGAGATTATGGTTATTTTTGTAGGGTGGCCATGGAAAAAGGTAAAAGAGTTTATTTTTTAATAATGTTATAATTATTAAATATTTTATTAATATTTTTAGCTCAAGCTGAGATTGTAATTGTTAGTGATATAAGACGTAAAAATGATATAAAATATTTCCGTGAGCATTATGGCAATAAACTCTTAACCATACGATTAACTTGCCCCGAAATGATACGAGCCGAAAGAGGGTGGATATATACAGCCGGTATTGATGATATAGAATCTGAATGTGGCTTGGATGATTATGAACAATGGGATTTAGTTATAGAAAACAATAATCAATTGGACGGAAATCAAGTTATTGATTTGATTGTGAATAAATTTGATTTTTAATATATTTAACAGATGTTATTAATCTATTATATATGTCGACTCGTATTATTTTTTTATATTTGTTCGATTATTTAGTTTGGAATTTGTAGTTAAATATCCTTTATACTCCATGTACATTAGCACAATATATTGTCTAAAAGATATTTTAAAAAATATACATATATACATAATTTTATTAGATTTTCTATAAAAATAAAAATCTACACCATTTTTAAGTCAAAATGAGAGTATATTATTTTGAAAACAGCAATTTAAAGTGATCGATACTTATATTAAGTGTAAAATTAAACAGGAATACAGAATATTTCATCGATACTATTACGGGTATGAAATAGGAGGGTTTTATATGGGTGTTAGTGTCAATTATGAAATTATCATCATTAATTTCGATACTAAGATTTAAACTTATGAAGCAAATATGTTCCAAATTATAATAATATTGTTATATTTATGCGATTTGTATCCGTAAAAACCTTTTCTGGGAGAACATTTGTGTAATAAATGCACTTTTCTGGGATAAGTACAATAATGGACCGATCATAACCAATTTCAATAGGCTTCGGTTATAAAAAACCTGTGTACTTGTTTGATTACAAGTTTTACATGAACGGACATCGTTAAATAGACTCAGATAGTGATTCTAAGCCAATTGGTATAAATTAAAGTGGATCTTAGACCAATATATTTGGATGTTACAAATATTAGCTCAAACGCATAATACAATTATTAATAAAGATATTAAAAAAATATATATTGAAACCGAAAAAGAGAACTTAAGAGAAATTTTGTAAATCTGGCATTCCTGTCATTGTAAACAACCAGATGTTTTACTAGAGCACGAGTTGTCATTTTTTGTAAACAATTCCTTGTTATTATCAACTAAAGGATAATTTTGAGGTTCTTCCACAATGAGTTCTCGTAATCGTGGTAAAGGAAGACGTGGTGGTGGTGGAGGAGCTAGTGGTGGACATGGACCTTATCGTAATGTCAAGTCAAATCGTAATTGCGAGCGTTCATTTGCCCAGAGAGAATGTGAATTAGCCTCAGATTCAGAAGACAGTTCAGGCTCTGAAAGTTCTTCCTCATGTGCCGAAATAGAGGGTCATGGTAAAGCTCCAGATTTCCCCATTGCCATGTGGGACCTTAATCACTGTGATCCTAAAAAATGTTCAGGTCGGAAATTATCCAGACTGGGTCTTATAGAAAATTTACGTTTGGGTCAGAAGTTTGCTGGTCTTGTCTTAACACCAGTCGGCGTTAGTTGCGTAAGTCCGTTGGATAAAGATATTGTATCCAACTCAGGTGTGGCTGTGGTAGATTGTTCTTGGGCCAAACTGGATGAAACACCCTTTTCAAGAATGCGTAGCCCTCACCCACGATTATTACCATTTCTGGTGGCAGCAAATCCCATTAACTATGGTAAACCCTGTAAGCTTAGTTGTGTAGAAGCAATTGCTGCTACGTTATTTATCTGTGGTTTTCGTGAGGAAGCTAAATGGTACATGGGCAAATTTTCTTGGGGTCATTCATTTTTGGAACTCAATGATTCACTGTTGGAGAAATATGCTGCCTGTAAATCTAGTGAAGAAATATTACAAGTACAAAATTCGTATTTAGAAGAAGAACAAGGTGCTAGGAATAAACCTAAGGATTATAGTGAATTTTATCCAACTAGCAGTAGCAGTGGAGAAGAAGAGGAGGAGGAGGACGAGGAGGAAAATAAAGTGGAAGAAATTAAAGATAAATCTAATTTTAAAGTGGACAATAATAATTAGTGTTTAATAAATTTATATAAATGAAATTGAAAATAAATGTAAGGTAAATATTCAATTAAATGATGCTGCAATTAATTTCTGTTCTCAATAAATAACGAGATAGAAAGATATAGTCGGTAAAGCTCGACCATATAATACCCTACACAATGTACACCAAAACATAGGGAGCGGACTTATATTAAACTAGTGGCCAATTGTGGATCGATACTTTTACCAAATATTAAATAAAATATACAAATGCAGAATATTACGTTAAGGCACTAATGATCGTTACACCTCTATTCGGGAGGAAATTAGTATGGGAACTAGGTGAAATAATGGACCGATCATAACTTAATTCAACAGACTTCGCATTTATACTAAAATATTTATTTGTACAAAAATTTATCGAGATATCTTTAAAATTGCGACCATAAGATGGTCGGACATCAGAAAGTGATTCTGTCGAAATGCATACTTTAATATGGTGGTTATGAAAATATAACTATTGCTATATTTATGATTTTTAAATTTCTATTCGTACATTGGTATTGGGGTTGGCATTTGACAATTATTTAAGGAATCTGGTTTTTAGTCAAATATTGTTTCAGTTTTCAATTTCACCTAAAAATAAAATATAAAATTGATTGTATTATATAGCCCATAAATAAAACATTAAATTAATTTAAATGAATACTAAAATCTTTATTACCATTTACAGATTTTTGAAAAAAATTGTTTTTAATAAAAAACATTTACTGTTTAAATGTTCTACAATAAGAAGAAAAAAACTTATGAGCAATAATTGTATTTGTTTTATTATACAACTAATAACGGAAAGCTAAATTTTATTATGAGAAAATTGTATAATTGTAAGAATTCAAAAAATAAAATAAACTAACCAACATCCTTCATTCTTTTTAAAAAAGAAAAAAATCTTAAAACTCAAAATATTATTAAAACACAAGAGAAAGATAAAAATGTAAATATGATAAAGCGTGGAAACACTAAAAAGAGTGAGCGCATTGAAATGATGCAAAATTTAAAATCATTGAGTATGACGATGATATTCCGGTGTAACATTAACAAAACTGGACATGCTAAAGAATGTAGCACTATTTTTAACCATAAATTTAAGAAAATCATGCAAATGCGCCAACAACATTTGCATTGATTTCTCATCTAAGGCTGAGTAGCCCAACATAGAGCCCAGCTTCACAAATAAACGTAACAAATGAAAAGAGCTATATAATTTCGATAGGGGAGTATCCGGATATTGTTGTAAAATCTCAGCATATTGCGGACGCTCGAACTTGTAGAGCAGTTGTGAGCCCAACATGACATTAAAATATTCTATAACACCATTTAAAACATCTGATATTGCCAATTCTTTGCATGCATTCGAAGATTTGGCGGATTTTTTCAGGTTTATATACTGATCAACTATATCTTGTACTGTTATCTTAGCGGGTATATCTAAAAGTTTGTGCTGGCGTGTAATAGCATCCCAATCATCAGCCAAACATTGCTTCAGCTCATCGGGTATTTTAATTTTTACCTCTATTTTTGACAAAAACGTTTCCTCACTTTCAACACAAGAATCTAGACGATTGTTGGACGATGGCGTCGATACTGCTGAAGCAGGATTTAATGCAGCTGTATTAGGTGTTGTAGTAACAGAAACAGCAGTAGTTGGTGTTGTTGTGGTAGAAGTGCTGGTTATCGTGGTGCTACTTGTGGTAGACGATTTTGCATCTGACGAAGTTGCAGTAGTTTTATCGGGATTTGTGGAAGTAGAAGTTCCTCTTTTCTTTTTAGTTGCAGGTTCGTCTTTATCGTCTTTTGTTGTATCCTCCTTTGCTGTAGTTTCCTTTTTCTGCGCTTCTGTAGCCACAGGTGTGGCATTCTGTTTAGAACGGTTACCTCTGCCACCAGTGGTGGTCGTAGCTGCTGTATTCGGTGTATTACTTGATGAATTATTTAATTCTTTTGAAGGCGTAGAAGCCCGAGACTCACTACCACCACTACTAACTGCACCACTTTCTTTAGTAGTTGCTGCTGCCATTACCTCGCCCTTTTTGCCCTTTGGAGTACCTAAAAAATTTATGTTAATTAAATATATTTTCTTTCCACGGGATTTTTTTTTTGGTTATGAATCAGTTTAGATCATATTTCCATAGTTTTATTATACATTCGCAAATAATGTTCCGACGTATGTATGTAATTTATTGAAAATTAATTTTGCTACAAATTTGTGTAGGAAATACATAACAAGCTCAAGATTTCTAAAATAAATCGACCACCACTACGCAAAGAAATCAAGATTTTTAAAAGCTTGCTAAATTAATTGGTCCCAATAATTTTAATTTCTAATACAACAACCTCGGAATAAATCAAAGCTCATTAAAATAAAAATCATTCTATTCCGATTGTTAAGAAAAAAAGTCTCTTACCTTTTTTATTTTTCTCTTTTTTGGCATCATGTTCCTTTTGTAATTCCTTTTGCCTCTGTAAATTAGTTTCATTGTACTTTAACACACGATGTTCTGGGACCCATTCATCCCAACTGGAAATTGAAAATCATATGGATGTAAATAACATCACTCCGTGCCAAGATGTTTGGAGTACCAACAAAATATACTCACTTTTTATTCCAGCCAGCATAATGGACAAAATACTTGAGTTGTTTATCCTTTGTTACTGTACTTTTTAATGCTTTTGCCTCATAGATGAGAGGTCCATGGAAACATAATACTTTTTCGCCTATAAAAATCAATCAAATGGTTAACTTCTTTACATGTCACTATTGGTGGCCAACAAAAATTGTGGACCAAAGCTTCAATAAATGGCGCACTTTCTTACCTTCGGCGAATTTATATTTTGGTTGCATTTCTGGTGTCGACGTTATTTTGACGGCTTTTATTTTAGTTTTGGGAAAAAATAAATAAATTGTTTAATCGAATTATACAAAATATTTTTCGAAAGTTTTGTAAATAAACACAATTTTTACTTTGGATTTTGTGTTATTTTGTATAGTAGTTGTTGTTTTCGTTAAAGACAGCTGTGTAGCTTCGTTGAATAGTTGACGAAAGAAAACTAAACGCATCACCGCTTGCCAGATAGCTAAAAAAATTTATAGGTTGGAAATAGTGGGGATTTATGAAATTGAAGTTATTACCACCGACAATTTTTAGCATTATCTCGTTTAATTAAAAAAATTAACCTTATACGCACTTTGTTTGAATTACAATATTGTCTCTTTTATATTATATCTTTATTTGGAAAATGTTCTTTTATCTAAAATTATTTACAGATTAAAGTTATCTTTTTGTACATGATTTACATTTTAGACAAACTTAATATAAACTTATGATTATTTAGTGTTGAAATTTTCCTCCCATGGTCTGGGACCTCTTTTATTCTCCCAGTCGTCCAAATTTAAAGTTTTCACTTTTTCATATACTTTGTCGATGGTTACCTCTTCGGGTTTTTTCATAGCAATACCAAACTCTTCCATTTCTTCTGGGGTTACCGTTTGTTGTTTGGAAAATTGATACCTATGGCCAAAAATGATGTTCATCAATTAATTTTAAGATAATAGTAACACAAACCTGATACGAGTGAATTCTTGTAAACCAAAGGAACCAGCAACCATAAGAACTAAAAAGGGTACACCGTATTTGAAGGATTTGTTACGTTTTATTTTATTAAATTTTTCAGCAAACGACATTTTCTCCATTATTACTTTTTAGTTTTTTTAGTATTTTATGTTTACATAAATCTTGACCTACAGCTGTTGGCAATGATGCCAGAGAAGATGTTAATCATCGTTAAGAATTAATGAGTTAGAGATGCCAGATATTTTCATTCATTTTATGATGTTTTCCGTATTTTTCAATCGGATAAATAGAATAGGAAATATTTACGATTTTAAGTGAGTTAGGGAGGTAACTCTGTACTTTTTGAAATATGGAATTATTTTCACAAAAAATTAAAATTTAATAAAAAATAACATTGAAATACTCAAACTATTTTAAATATTTCATAATTGTTTTGTGTTCTTTGTATGTACGTTAGAGTGTCCCGAGAAAACCGTTTTTGGAGCTTTCAATCTAGGAACATCCCTCAAACAATACGTAAAAATAACCTGAATATGGGAATAATATTAAAAAATGTTTAAAATTAGTCTTCAGTTCCCTACCAGACTAAACTTTTTTTGTCCCATACATTTTGGTCAAAAAAGTTTAGATTTTTTTTATCAAAATGGGTATCAAAAAATTGGTAATTTAATTCCAATGGGATTTTCGTTCAGTAGAAGATTTATTGAAGTATTTTGGTGAACATATTATACTTACTACGATGCATTTTTTTAAATTTTAGCCTTAAAAGGAGCAAAATTATAAAATTCTTATCTATCTGACGTTTTATGGACCAAAATTTTACGAAAAAATTTTAAAATGTTTTTTTCTATAACTGGCCTAGTATTACGAATTTTTTGATATCCATCTCTAGACTTAACTCAATGCTATTTTTTTGGACGAAATGTTCTATTCGCTTTCTTGCATTTGTTATATAACTGTAGCTTTCTTAACACAAATTTCAATAGACTGACGGACTCCCCTATCAATATATAATCAATATAATATATAAAATTAAATGAATATTGTAGAAATTACAAACGGAATGACAAACTTATATATACCCTTTGGTGAAAGGTATAAAACAGAAATGAAATTTTGTACATATTTTAATTTCATTAATAAAATATCATAGACCAAAACCTTTCATCAATTTAAGCGATTTCAATTTGGTACACATATTTCACTAACTTTCATTTCATAGCAACTCTGTTAAAAAAATGCAAATATTTTTCAAATACTCCGCAAACAATATTTCGGAATTTCAGCTAAATTCTTATTAAATACAACTCTGTTATGGGCAGCACAATTTTCCGTTAAAAATTCTCCGCACTTACGCACACTATTTCGTTTAACGTTATCTCTACTCACTTACCAACACTGATTTTCCTTTATTGTATACACACACCAATGCCAGTTTTCGTTAAGTCGCCATTTTGCTTTAGTTTGGAAAAAGTGGCATCATTTCACGAAAAATAACCAACAAACTAGAGTAAAGTGTAAGAAAAAATATTGTGCAAAGAGTGAAAAAGAGCTGTTAAATTTTGAAAATTGTCTAAATTTTATTTAAAAATCACAAAAATAGAAACAATATTTAAGATTTTCCTAAAGGTATGAGAAAATTGTGAAAGAAAAATGATAAAATTTTTGTTAAGTAGAAAGCGGTGCCCCACAAAAGTCGTCATAAGCAAAAGGGAAAAAGAAAGAAAATGACAAAACAGAAACTGATGGCTTTAGTTAAAGTATTTTTTTAAGAATTTGTGTGAAAATTATTGTATGTGTTATTATATGTATTAGAATTGTAAGGATATTTCTAAAAAGTGCAAATAATTTATAACATTCCAAAAACGAGACATTTGGTTAGTAAAATTAAAGAAGAAAGGTACAGCATCGTTTGATTTTATGTGTGTTGTGAAGGGGGGGTCTTGACGAATGTTTGGGTGCTGTAGTTTTTCCTACTGTGTTCTCATTAATATTGATGAGACTAAACGGTTTTAGGGTAAATTTAGATCAGTGTAGTCTTATACCGGAAAAAATATTATTGAAATTATAGAAGAAAAATCAATTGCAATTGTTTTAATTTTTATCATATAATTTTTTTTATCTCGATAGTACAGTCTATAACAAAAGTGGCAGAAAATAACACAAAATAATCTTCAATTTCTACAAGACGATTTGCCGCAATCAATTGCTGAAAATTGCTTCATAATGGGTGAAATAAAATCAGTTAAAGTTGACAACTGGGGAGTCTTTTTCCTGCAAAAACTACAAAATTTCTTCAACAAAACCGATTATTGCGATTTGACTTTGCAATTCCGTGACAACTCACAACTAAAGGTGCATCGTCTGGTTTTAAGTGCTTGCACGGATTATTTCAATGTTTTAGAACAGACTTGTGAAGTTGTGGATGATGCCATCATTATGCCTAATGGTTTACAGGCCGATGTTGTAGTGCCCATTGTTAACTTTATGTATACGGGCACTTTGGAGTTTGAGCTAAAAATGTATGGCCGTCTGCTACGTACAGCCAAAGACATGAACATGACTGTGCTATTGAAATTATTGGAAGCACATAGACGTACCATGGAAATGCATCCACAGAAGTCTTCAGCGGTAAATATAACTAGTTCGATGTGTATACAACATGACCTATATTGTTTTTTTTTTTATTTTTATATTATTTTAGCCGGCTAGTCCTAAGTCAAGACGTAGAACAGCAGCTCAAACGCCTGCCACAAATTTGCCCACTAATGCTGCTGGTGGACGTTCTTTAATACAAACAAGTCAGGGCAAACGTTTAGTAGTTGGTTCAAATGCTGCAGCACAACAACGCAATGTTTCTGTTGGCCATTCTTTACCAAGGCTACCAACTACAGGACAATTACCAGTCAGACAAATTGGCTCAACAACATTTACACGCATTAAAGTAGAAAATGAACAACAGGAAACGAATACACCAACTTCAGGCGGTTATACAGTACTAAAACAGTCGACACAACAGCAGCAACAACAACAGCACCAACAACCTACATCTCCCTTTGAACAATTAAGAAAAGGCTACAACAATAACAAGCGTCCGGCAGTTTCAACTTTCGTATCACCGCCCGCTAAGAAACCTAACTTGGAAGATGTAAAAGAATTTGCCGAACAACAACGTATGCGCAAACAAATCGCAGCTGAATATGGTGACGATGATTACGATGCTAGCAATATAATGGATGATGATACCATACACAATGATGATGACGATGATGAAATGGTAGCACCACAATCGTCAGCCACTTCACAATCAGCTGGTGTACAAACTATGGCAGCTCAAAATCAAACGCAGCAATCTGAAGATCCTCCAGGCACTACTACTATTATTGTAAAACATGAAGGTCCCGATAAACCACCGACTATAGTGGTTAAGGATAATTCCAATTCAAAAATGAATCATGCTAAAATAATTTCGGAAGTCTTAAGGCAATATCCTCACTTAGTCAAAAGTAATAAAAATATAAAATTGAAAATAATGCCCAATGCTGGGGGACAGGCACAAAAGATAATTGTGAAAAAAGAGCCAGTGGAAGCTGAGAAAATTATGCCTGCGCCGGCTACAAAATTACCAAAGGTTCCGGATAATCAAACACAACAACAACAGTCGGCGAAAACATTAGCAGCTAGCATAGTGGCTAATAGACCCAAAACCTTGCAACAACAACAACAAACAGAAGTGTCTGCTGGTCTTAAAGCAAATACTGGGGGACAACAAACGGCATCGAATAAAGCCGTTGCCGGAACTTCTACGGCTACTGCAGCCCCACCACAAAAGAGACGTATTGATAGTAAAACCATGCATGCTCTTATAGCTTTAGGAGCTGAGAATACTACAGGGCCCTGGTTATGTTTGCGTTGTGGCCGTAATGGTCATCCCATAAGTATACCATCGTACAGAGGCTTCCGTCGTCATTTGATTAATACTCACAAGGAAACTATAGATCCAGCTCTGTGTGAACATTGCGGTTGGCGTTCATCTAGCAAGAGGGAATTACATTTCCACATGCAAGTCGAACATAAAGTTAGAACAAATCTATACATATTCCCCGAATGTCAATTATGCCAACAACTATGCATTGATAGTGATGGCCTGAATGAGCATTTGATCGACAGTCATCCAGATGAAAATAAACAGCAATGTATTTATTGTAATAAAATCTTCCCGGAAGAAATACAATTGTACACGCATATGAAAACGTTCCATAAGAAACAAGCTTTGAGTGATGGAATAATCGACTATTCAGATGATGAAAATCAGGGACAGGCAGCACTTCCGTTGCCCCCATCACAATATGATCAAGAAGAAGAGGAACACGAAGAAAAACCGGAAAAGAAAATTAATATACTTTCCGATATTAGCTTACCCATAGCAAGCTCGATTGTAAAAACTGATTCGTTTGTTCAGCAACAAGAGTCTACCACTTCTGCCGCCTCCGAAGAATATCTGCAAGATCAAGAGCACACAGAAACAAAATTTGTAGCAGCCGATGGTAGTGAAGTGATTTTAACAGCTGAACAACGCAAAGAAATCTTATCGCAATTAAATCAAGAACATGAAGCTTCTGGCGTTGTAATGGTCTTAAATGATAATAATCAACAACAGCAGCCACAGGAGCATCAACAATATGGCAGTAGTGAAATACAATCGGATCAGGGAGTCATAAGTCATGATGAAACTTCGCAAGCAACCACTACAGCCACAAATGAAGAACGTGAGGAAGAGCAAGAACCGATGGAAGAAGAAGAGGAAGAAGAACACCAACAGCCAGAGGAAGATGATGGGCAACAACATGATGATAATGAAATATATAGTGAGATGAAAGCATTACATTCGAATTTAGAAGATGATTCAACCAGTCAAACAGAGCCGGCCACTGAAACGACAGAAACTGTTGAACATGAACAAGATGAAGTAGAAGAAGAACATGTACAACGTATTGAACATTTAGATGAAAGCAAAGAATCCGTAGATAATTTGGAATGGGCAGAAAATTTAATATCCGAACATGATTTAGCCGATGAGGTATCGTCACAAGCAACAAATGAAAATATTCCAAGTCAGAAAGTACAGGAAAAAGAACAGGTAAGTGTTTTTATGGGAACTAGATAACATTTTAAAGCAATAAACTCAATCATAACAAGTGATAATAGATAATATATTCAGTATTGTGCAGAACAAAAGCATCAAATTACAGATAAATCTAAAAGTTAATTTATTTTCGAAAAATATTTAATTTATATTTTTAAAAGATTGACAACAAAATTTTGGGCTTCAGAATATGAGAATTTATGTTATTCCCTATAAAAAATGATTCTTTACTGACTAGAAAATACATTGCATTCTGCTTAGTGTCCAATAAATTTTACAGAATATTCCTTCAATCAATTGTAATTGGACTCGAGCTTGAAACATGGCTTTACAAAGTTTTTTTATGGGTAGTTAGAGAACTACAACTTTGCTAGGAATGTTGAATCATTGGAATAAATATTAAATTATCAAGCAAAATAATGAAATTGATCGATATTAGTTACTTAAGTATTAATGCTCGGTTATCTTATCTTCCGTTAATTTCTTTTTTTAATGATACGCTGCTTAAGCCTCTTATTCTTAATTTCATAAAATTGCATTTAGAAATATTTTTATATAAAATAGCTTGCATGTAGTCAATTTTGCACTTTAGGAATTTTAAATAATATTTTAAAATTTCTTTAAAAGCTCTAAACAGCAAAATAGACTACAAGCGAGTTGTTTTCTCAGAGCTTGGAAGTGAAATTTACAAAAATATATATATATTTTTTTTTTTAATATTTCAGCAAATCAAGGATGATGACAACAAATCGCAAGATGAAATAAGTAAAAAACTTAAAGAACTTACAGGTGATTGGTCCGAAGATGATGACGAAGATATGCCCGAAGAAGAGGCACTACCAGAAATACCACAAGCTAAAGAAATAGCTAAAGAAAAATCTGAAGATGAAATACCAGCAGTAACAGATGTTGAAATGCAAGAACCTCAAGAAAAAGTCGACTCGGAAACAGAGGGGCTAGCTAAAGAGCAGGAGGAAAATGTTGATTTCGAAGATCATGCAGAATTATTAGCTTCTTTACAAAGTACTGATAAAGAAGAAACACAAGAGTGTAAGGAGAATATAAGTAAAAAAGCAACAGCAGCTGCAGTTGAAGATGTAGAAAATATCGATGAAGACGACATTGATATGGCTTTGAAAAGTCTACACAAAGAAGATCTAGAAGAGGTTGATAAAAAGATAGTCGAAGTAGAAAAAGTTAAAGAAAAATCTGTCAAAGATACAGTTGAGAAAAATGAAAGCGAAAAGGCCATAGAACCAGCTGCTGAAGAGGAAAACGACAAATTAGATCTTAATGTAACGGAAGAGTCATCTAAAAACGATGACGTTAAAGACGATGAAGTCTCTAAAGATGAAGATGTAATAAAAATGACTAAAGCTGAAAAAGAAACCGATGAAAAACCTGAAGAAAAACTTGTTAAAGAATTAGAAACAATAACAGAACCAGAACCCACATCTTCCACTATGGAAGTAGATGAAGAAACCAAAAAAGATTTAATCGAAAGTCTTTTAAGTGAACAAGCTGAAACTATGGAGGATACAGCAACAGAAACTCAAACAGCTATAAAAATTGATGAATCGCTTAAAGATGCATTGGATAAAGTAGCTGGGGATGTTGAGGCAACCAATGCTGAAACTAACACCAAAGCTGAAGAAACAAAATCCGAATTATTAAAAACAGAAAGCACACTACAAGATGAATTTTTAGATATTTCTGAAGATAAAATTACAAATGAAGAAATTTCATCATCAGATAAAGCTACAACACCCAGTAGTACTTCTGTTACATCAGCCATCAACACAGAAGTGGCCGAAGCTTCATCTACTAGCAATAAAGATGATGTAACAATTATATCCTCGGAAGAACGTGTTAAAAGTCTTATTAGCGAGTGGGGAGATGATGATGAAGATGACGATGATAATGATGCAGATTTAACAGCAAATCTATGAATTTTAGATTTATTTACTTTGTAAGTAAAATTTCATCTATTCATAACACACACACACATATTGTATTTCTAAACAAAAACCAATTGAAAATGGATGAAACACACAAAATCAATTGATTTTCTCTTTTGAATATTCAGTAACATAATTCTTTTAAACACTTATTTGTTTAAACTTTAAAAATCTGTATTGATTTTAATTCTACATACATACGTTTATCCGGGTATGTATGTAATACCCTATATATATATCTGAATTAGATATATTGTAAGTTGTTCTATTGTATTTTCTTTTACTTTTATTCCTCTAAATATTTAAAATTGAAAAATATATTTTTTAAAAATTTTGTTTTTATTTAA
>MINK01173259.1:0-13897 GCA_001735545.1 Phormia regina
TATATATATATATATATATATATATATATATATATATATATATATATATATATAAAACTACCATAAGTTTGCTATAAATTAAAATTTAATTAAAATCATCATTAATATAAAATCCTACTTCCTTAATTAAATATGTATGTATATCTTATAATTATTATATATTTCCCCTCCTCTTAATTCTTAGTAAATATAAATTTCACATTCTTTTTTATTTTTTTTGCACAAGGCCTTTAATACTTTTGTAATACTATACTTTTTTTTTGTAATAAATACTTATCGCAAAACTTTTCTGTATTTCTATATGTTTGTATGTGATATATGGCCCATATTTAATACAATTTAATAATGGATTAAAACAACAAAAACAAAATAAAATCATAATAGAATTTTTACCTATATAAACGATATATTAAATATCATACATACTTTAATTTAGTGTTACCAAGTTGTAAACAGGCACAAGCCACAGGGCATAATTAATTTATGACTTACATATGATTATTTTAGCATATATATGTTAAAATCATTTAGAACTTTGCCTCTACATAAATTGAATACTGAAATATGATTATGTATGTATTTTCTTATCTAATTTATATTTTCAAACATACTGTAGAATTTATTAAAACGAAATAGATTTTAAGTTATTTATAGCTATAAAAATAAACTATACTATTATTTTTATTAACTATTGTTTAATAGTGTCAATATTGTAAAAAGTACAAAATTTTGTAATGTTGTTAAAGATAAGTTTTTTTTTTTTGTTATAGTCATATACCCTCCCTCAACTACCCATAAAAACGTGTGTCAAATCTAAAATTAGACTTTGCAAACGCCTATGTTTTTTTTTAGATATTATTTTAAAGATGTTATTTATCTCTAATTTTCCGGTTAGCTACTTTTGTAAAATGTAGATGTAGATCCAGTACTGGTACTATGTGTGTGTCAAATTTCGTATAAATCGGTGTAGTCGTTTAGGATTTTAAAAAAAGTGGGCGTGAAATGTGGACGTAACATCTAATCGAATCTTATAAAGCCTATAAATATCGCCGGCCCTGGTACTATCTGTGTGTCAAATTTCGTAAAAATCAGTACAGCCGTTTAAGTGTTTTAAAATAGTGGGCGTGACATCCAATCGAGATCTTATATAGCCCATGACCACCTCCGGTACTGGTATTATCTGTGTGTTAAATTTTATGAAAATCGGTTTAGACGTTATTTCAAATATTCGATTCTTTTGGAGATTTCATATTTGGCATCGATATAGTTGTAAGTCCAATAATCATCTCATACCAATATTATCTTTGGATAAAAATGGTACAGAAGCTGTTTGATAGAAGTGTTAAGAATTTTGCATGGCTACTTAATGATCGTATGAACCTTTTTATATTTGGAAATTCCAACATGATATCAAATTAAATTGTTAGTAATTATCTTAAATATTCTCAGAACGCTTTAAAGTTTGGTAAAAGCTTAATCATATATTTTCATAGTAAATTATTTATAATTAGTGCCATAAAATAGTTCAAAACATTATAAATACTTCAACTTTTTTTTGCACATTTTCTATAGAAACCGGTCAGCCTATAAATATGAAACCAGTTAAATTTCTTTCATAAATTTTTTCAATAAAACAATTAGAAATCACGTGATAAGATAGAATAAAAAAAGAGTTCAAGTCTCGTTTTGTTTTTCAAATAAAGAAAAATAATAATTTCTGATCAAAAATTTTCTAAATGATTCATTAAATATATTAATAGCTAAAAATCATTATAAAAGTATAGGTCAGGTAAAATGTAAAAATTTGTAAGCATAATAATAAATGCATGCGATAAGATTTCTTTTTTGCAATTTTATTAGCAGGCTCGGATCCCATGACTATGATCGTTTTTGAAATTTTTAAATTTATATTGTTTAAATTTGTTTTCTAAAGCGATTAATTTTATCAAGACTTTGAAGCGAAAAATAACAACATTATTAGGAAATTATTTTAGCGATGCCATTGCTGCGATAACCAATCGCAACTGATTATGTTGAACTTGAGGCGCCCATTTAGACATAAGTTGATTTATAATTTTTGGCTAAAAGAAAGTGTTGTTTTTAAGTAAAATACTTAACTGCAAACGAGATTGTTTAAACAAACATATAAATAAATATCCATCAAATTCATTCATTTTATTAAAATTCATTGATGGTTTTTTTTTATTTTCTTTTAATAACAACATAATTAGCTTATCTATTTTTATTTTTTTATAAATATTATAGTTATTTAGATATCATACAAAAATTCCTTAGATAATTTCATTGACCAATCGACCTATAAACAAACGCCTAGTGTTCCATATTGGACCTTATAAATTATGATAAAATATTTATAAATATCCAATAAAAAAAAAATTAAGAAAATTTATTTTTGATTTTGAAAAGTTCTTTGTTTAAATTAATAAAAATTTTCCATTCTAGTCAGAACCGGAAATTTAAAATACTTAACAAAAATTATCTATTCAGATTTTGAGTGTTAAAAAATCAAAATCAGTGCAAAAATGTGTGAAGAAAAAACGTCACATTTTAAATTGTTTTGAAACGTGAATAAAATATTTTTATTTTCTAAACAAAAAATCTTATTAATTGATAATAAAATTCACACTTGTGTGGTGATCAACCAGCTAAAAAGATAGCAATATTTAATGATTTTTAACTTAAGCTGCGAATATATGGAAAATAAATTATTATCATTAAACATTGATCGGCAAATGGCCACATACTTATACAGTGGTAACTAAAAATTTTGTGATTAAAACGATAAATATTTATAAATGAAAATTAACATTTTGACAACAAAATTTAAATATTGGAAAATTTTTAAAGCGATATTCTTTAATAAATTGTTTTTTATTTTTAAAAATTACTAATTTATTTATAATCTACTACTTAAGGTAGACAATTTATTAGAACTTAAAAATATAAATTTAGAAAAACAATCAAATAACTAATTTTTCCAGTCAATGATTTTGTCTAATTTTTTATATAAATAATACATATAAACAAATACATATTCTATTTATTGATCTTCTAATTTTGCATGAAATTTCATTTATTAAACAATCAATACATAAATATTTCATGCTTATGGGAAAAAACTATTGATTAGCATTCATTTATTATTTTTTTATATTACTTATGCCAAAAACAAGCCTTTTACAATTTGTTTTTATAGAATTTATTTACTTCCTAAGAAGCAAACAATAATAAAATTATTTTCCTTTGAAATATTTAAATTGCTATTGATTTGTTGGCAACACTGATTGTTTTGTTTACATTGTTATTATTACGCACTCTCAACATCTACCTCCACCCACCCACTCAATCTCACTAACTAATACATATTGCAAACAAAGCATAAACAATAAATAAAAACAAAAATACCAAACATCAATTACAAAAACACTTGACCGAAACATACATGTATGTACATATAACAACAACATTCAACTTTAGTAAATTTTGACTTGTTTACATTTTAATTATTAAACTCTCACCTTTTCTCCTTCCACTCACTTACTCACATGTATACATTGAAACAAATCATGAACACTAAATAAAAACAAAACACGAATATATTAATCGGTAATTTAGAAAAACAATTGACCAATGACTTACTTAAAACAAAAACAATTTAAAAACACTAAAGGAAAGAATAAAATATTTGACTTTTAAACCAACGTTTAGGATTTATTAAATAAATTTTAACAAAAATTATATTTATACCCTACACCACCATAGGTGGTTGGGGTATTATGTGCTTGCGCAAATATTGTAACGCAGAGAAAAATATTCCTACACCCATCTTAAAGTTTAACGTTCGACTCAGAATAACTTTGTGAGTCGATTTAACTCATAAATCGATTAATAATATGCAAGTATAGATCTACAAAATGCCTCTTCCCGAATTCAAGTGTTATGGTGTACCTTTTTCTCGCGTTTTTTTTTTTTTTTTTTGCTCCAAAGGTATTAACACTGTAGAGGGGTTTTAAATTGGCAACATTTTAGAAAATTTCTTATCACACGGTCTGACAAACACAAATTATGTTTCGAATCTTCCTAAAATATAAAAGGAGAACATCTTACCAATAACAACCATGGGCTAAAGAAAATAACTTCTGCAGCTCTTTTGCACCACTAAGTACTTCTTTCTAATGACATCACAATGTTAAGTTCATGACATTTTCACCCCTTTTTCATTTCTGTTTTTTGCTGGGATGGGATATAAGTATCCCTAACATAATATTGAAAATATGAAACAAAAATTGTAAATGGTTTAATGTAAAATTTTTTCTCTGTAATAAAATTTTGAACTCATAATTTATGATCTGTCTAATATATTATCTCTATTGATATTAAATTTCTTGATCTGTCGAATAAATTTAATAAATTAGTATTAAAAAAAAAAACTTGCAAATTTATATATAAAAAATATAGTAATTAAAATTTTTCTGCGCAATCTTTATATTTATACACATAATAGTAAAGTCAGAGTATTAAAAAATTGAAATTGTAAAAGTTTTCAAAAATGTTTTACATTAAAAAGCTCTTAACATTTTATAACTCTGCTCCAATTCTAATTAAATAGCAATTTCTTGTTTATTATGTTCTCAAAACATCAAAATAAAACAATTAATTTAATTAATTTCCTTTTAATTTAATATATTTCATTAAGAAAACTTTCATTTAAATTTTTTATAGCTTTCTTGCAGTAGATAAAAAATAAACATTATAGAATAAAAAAAAACAAACAAATAAAAGAAATAAATAAATGATCAATTAACAATTAAAAAAAAGCATTGACCTGATTATTTGCCCATTAAGCCTTTAATTTTATTTTAAATAAATATTTACTTTTATCTATAAAAAATAAATAAAAAACAATTTATTTCAATTTTAAAGATTTTAACAGATCTTATATAGAAATGGCAACATGCGCCTACAATGTAAGCAACCTTTAATGCTAAATACCGTTAATTAACAAAATACAGAGAAATGTAAACAAATGCAAAGTTGCATTTAAAAAGGAGTAGCTGCAAGTCAAGAATACATTTAAAAAACGTTTTAAACAAACTTATTTATCTTGTAAAAAGAAATAAAAAAATAATTCGAAATTTCGTTCTTTATAAAATTCTTTATAAATTCTATCATTTTATCATTTAATTAAAACTATGTAGGTTCGTTCTCACAAGTTGTCAAAAAAGAAAAAAACGCCACAATTTCACCACGTAAAAAAATCTCTAAATATAAAGTTTTTACCAAAAAATCTTAAAAATCTTTAAAAATTTCTATACAATAGTATGCTTTATTTACGATGTATTATGACATAAGAATATAATTAGAAAAAAATTAGTAGTCTATATGAATGTAAAATTGATAAGATATTAAGATATGTCTAAAAAAAAAAATAAAGCAATATCTTTGAATCGTAAAAAAATTTGTTCATGTTTATTTTTCACATCGACCGACTATTACCTAACTAAATAATGATCATATTAGGCATTACATTTATTAATTGCCAATATGATAAAACGTCTTTTGCCAGACAGACAACATGATAACAAACATTATTTTGTGAAAATTAATTTATTCATAATGTTTGCAATTTTTTTCCCTATTACACAGTTGTTGTTTAACAAAATTTGTTTAAATATTGCTAAAGTAAGCTTAGAAAAGAGCAAAAACAAATATTTGTTTAAATAAATGAAATTCTTCTTTTAAAGGTATATGTACTGAAATGCTAATATAGTTAGTTATTTAAAGAATTTTTTTGTTAAGATTTTGAAGATTAAAAAAAAGATCTTAAGAATTTCATAACAGGCACGAGTTATAAGGTTTTTGAACATTAATTAACTTAAGTAGCTTAATGGAAAGAACAAATAAAATATGAAAATATAAAGAGGAATTACAATAAATAGTGTTATTTTAATATTTAAAATAATTTTAATATAAAAGAATTTAATAATAATATTAAATAATATCTCATTTAATATTAATTAAATAGAAATGGAACTCTGCTATTTTGATAGCCTTGTCCAGATTTACACTAGTTGTAATTTCGCGCCAAAAGCTATTGCTTTGAGTGTCGCTGCGGCATGTCGCCTAGTGTGAATAGAGGCTAACTCTTTTAATAAATAATTTTTAAATTTACCTTCTTTATTTATTATGTTATCAATTTATTTATTTTTTTTTAGAATGTTACGGTGTTTAAGGCACTCAAAAACGCATCCAGACGATCTTAAGGCATCGCCTAAAGAAGTTGAACGAAAATGTAGTGAGATTCATAAAAATTTTCGTGAAGCTGTAAAAATTCTATTGCTGGGTACTGCCGAATCTGGCAAAACTACTATTATTAAACAAATGCGTATATTACACATTAATGGCTTTTCAGATGAGTAAGTATTAAAATTATCTAAATAATTAAAAAAAGATTAAAAAGAAACCAATAGTGAAAACATAAAATCCATTTGTTTCTTACGAGACCAAAACAATCTGAATTTTTTAAATACATTTTAATATTAAGTTTTTGAAATTTGGTCAATGCATTATTTTATTGACAATATGGAGAAATGTTTATCAGTTCAAAAAGGAATTTAAGGATAAATATAGCCATTAATATTTTAATTTTTATAAGAGTTATTAATGATCAATCTTAATCTGTTTTCTGTAGTATGGAAAGCGATAAAGTTTAGCATTTTCCTCAAATCCAAAAATCCTAACAAAAGAATCGATCGCTTGTCCTTGAGTTTTTTTCAAAATTTGAGAGAAAAGTTGGTATGAGAACTGATACTTTAGAGTCAAATTACATTCTCTTCTTTTTAGCAATAAAAGTCTTTGATCGAAAGTTGTCCTTATTTTATAATAGAACTTATCTTTTCTAATTATTTTTAATCTTTTCATTTACTTTCAGTGAACGCCGTGATAAAATTCCCGAAATCTATCAAAATATTCATGAATCTATATACCAGTTGGTACAACATATGTCAATATTAGGTCTAGAGTATCAAAGTTGTGCCAGTAAACATAGTGCTGCCTATATTTTAACAATGGGTGACACAGCACCCGAATATATGAATGAGGTAAGTTGGTTATGCAAATAATTAAAGATTTTAAACAAAAACAAAATGTCTTCAGTAAAAAAATATATCTATAAGAAAAATATGGAAATTTTGTTGTTTAATTAATGAATACTATTACATTTTATTGTTTACTATTGTTTACTTTTTTTAAACACTATTTGAAGTATCTAAATGCGTTTTTTCAATTGGTTCATGTGTTAAACAAATGTTAGTGCTAAAGTTATTGTTATTTCAATGGGATAGTTTATTTCTCTCCCTCTATCTCTCTCTCTCTCTTTATTATTCAGCTTTAAATTTGCAAAAAATATTAAATTATTAGCAAATTGTGTATAGACTAAGCTAAGTAACAATGGCGAAATAAAACACGTGATTTTGTGGGTTTACAAAAAGAATAATACGGCGAATTTATGTTTTTATACATGGAGTTTGATACTTCCGTACATAAGCAAAAATATGTGTAGGGATTTTGACTGTTCTAAATTCTAAAAATATCATCAGCTGATTTAGAAGGATCACCTGAGCAAAAACTCAATAAACATAAAAAAAGGTTTGTGTATAGGCTAAGCTAAGTAACAGTGGCGAAATAAAACAGTTTAACAAAAACAACAAAATAGAAAATTATTATTTTTATACGTGGAAGCATAAATTGTTCTTATTTGGAGTTTGACAGTTCTGAGTTCTAAAAGTATAATCTACTGATTAAGAGAGATCACCTGTTCAAATTCGCCTTGTTAAGCAACCTAAGTAAAACGGAAATGACGCCATTATTCTTTGCTTATAGAGTGTAAATATTATTAATTATGGAAAACAACTGAAATTGAAGTTTAAAAATAATCGTAGTTTTCTTTCACAATATAAAGGCGCAATTCAAAGCTGAATTTTAATTTGCTTATATTTTGACAGCTGTTATTCTTTTATATATTTTGTAAACAAAAATTATTTTTAAAAATAATAAACATTTACTAAAAAAAAAACTTTCCATAAAATCAATTAAAATTTTAGAAATATTAAAGCTAATATTACTACAGCTTTTAAATAAATTGAATTATTTATTTCTTTAAGTGTATTTTGTTTTTTGTCAAAAAAAAAAATAATAATAATTTTGTTTTTCTTATCCACAAGTGTTTCTTTTTTGTTCCCCTAAAAAAAAATCAATATTTATATTTATTTTTTTCCTATAACAACAATAAAACAAGAAGTTTAAATAAAAACTTTTGTTAAAAAAATAATAATAATAAAAATCCAAAATAATATTTAAATTGTTAAATAATAAAAATATAAAACTAAAGACTGACAATTATGTTAACTTATTATTTGCGTCATTGAAAAATAATCAATTTAAAAAAATCTTATTTAATTTAAAGTACTTAATTTTTTTTAAATTTAGATTTATAAACAAATACTTGAATATTTTAAATAGAATATTGTAAATTCCCATAATTCTAAAGGCCTACAAATCCATTTGATCTTAATCAAAACTAATAGTGGCTAATCGTTAGTCCCCCATTTAAAAGGATACTTTTCTAGTATATTATCATATCATATTATCATAGTTTAACAAAGATTATGATTATATTCAAAAACATGATGATAAATATTTAAGTATGTGTAGAATTTTTGTTTTAATTAGATAATAAAAATATTTAATATATTTATATACAAATATGTTTTTTGCCTAAGGAAAAGATAAAAATTAGAATTATCATACGACGCTTACTGTTCCATCATTGTTTTCTATTAGATTTACATTAATTTATATTGTTTTTATTTTTTGTGACAATCGTCTGATGAAATTAGTTAATTTGATTTAATCATTAGTAAGAATGAGTAAAATAGTCCTACATTTTATATATTAAGTGACCTCCACTTTTTTGAAGTGTTTTTTTTTTTGCTAGAGGTTTATTGAACTGTGGAGATTATCATTTTTTTAAATTTTATTTATTTAACGTTTTGTATAGTTAATCAATAGAAATTCTACAACCAAGGCAATATTGATATATTATTTATTAATATAAGTAAGAATCTCTGCTCAGTAACTAGGTACTCAAAACTTTTACATAAATATTAGACAACAACAACGGAAGAACGAAACCACTTAAAATTAAAATATATTTTTTGCAAAAGTTCACATTTCTTTTCTTCCTCTCTGTCGTTGTTGACATTGTTGCAACTGAGAGAACGTATTTTTGTTATTCTCATTCTGTTTAATAGCCAAGTCTTGTAGCGTTTTCGGCACTGATATGAAATGAGAGAACGTATTTTTGTTATTCTCATTCTGTGTAATAGCCAACTCTTGTAGCGTTTTCGCCACTGAGATGATATGTTTAGTGGAAATATCTGGGCATATGACGTTCTAAACTGTCATCATAGATTAGAGCGGAATAAATTTTCAATATCTCTTCTCCAAAATTAAACAATTGATTGTGGTTTATTGACACACATCTGCAACTTCAGAAAACTGTATAAGAAACAGCCTTGTTGATCAATTCACGTTGCCGCTTTAAGAGATATTACTATTTCTAGTAATATAATATGAAAAAAGCTTTTAATTTCCGATCGTACTAGAAAATATTAACATGAATATTAATTTCAATTCTTTAATATCCTTTTGGCATTTTATTACAGAAATGTTTAATAGTCTTTATGCAATCAAACAAGACTCACTAATCTGTGTTTTAGATCGGTCATCATAACAGCTCTAAAACTTAATACTGAATTTAAACATAAATACGCTACAATTGTTTCGTATTCCACAACACAGTGTTTGCTATATAATATTATTTAGACTTCCAAAATACTTCGTATGATGTCTATTATATATATAAAATTTGATTAATTTCATTTGAAAATAATCTGTCTTAAAATCTTGACAAAAACCGTCTATGAATTGTTCAACTCTAGCTATTCTGCAAACTAAAGGGTGGGCCTGTCTGATAGTATATCAGCAAGCGAGTTGCCACTTCTGTTTATATTTTTTATCCTGGTCGATGTTTTCAAAGTACAATTTCTTAATTGGTTTTTAGATCAAGTTATTCCACACACAGAGATTAGTTACAGAAGCCATAACTGTCGACTTCTTTGTGGATAGTCAGGATCAAGGCTCTGAATTCGTATGTGATGAAGTCGAAATGTGTATTTGAATGCAATCGTTCTCTTTCCCAGTTGCGCACGCTATGTGTAAGACTAGTGTGGCACGAAGTATTCTTGGCAACGAAAAGGCGGATGAGTGCGCAAGAGCGAAAGAGGCCCTGACGGAAGTCGATATACCTCTTGTTGAATTTTCGAATATAATAGAAGATTGGACGCTTAAGAAAAAGTCCCGCAGCTGATCCACCATAACCACTTGCAGGATATCTAGAACCCTTTGACCCTCAATTGAAAAACACAGAACTAAGACTCTTCTGACTCTTAATGGAAGGATCATTCCACTTCTAGTAGGCATCATTACGGGTCACGGGTAGGTCCGAATACATAGGCAGTCTTTTAGGTTTTGTCCAGAGTACACAGTGGTTCGCGAGAAAAGCAGTAATGGTGGGTTTTTCCTTTCTTTTCTTATCTCTAGAAAATCACAACGGTCCAAATTAGGCCTCCTACCGTATAACCAAAAGGAAACATTGGTATTTTTGAAACATAGAATTACTACTTGTACTGAAATACGTTATCTATAGATTTTCTGATTTTTTTTTTCCATTTACAAGAAATGTCTGTTATTTTTATCTCACTACCATCAGGCACCCAAGTTTCGTTTGGAATTCCTAAAATGTTTTCAAGGATTTATATATTATAATATTATTTAATAATTTGACACTAATGATGTGTCCATTTCATACCAACATTATATCAATTCCTTCTTAATAAAGCATGGATTTGAGTAGGTAGTCTGTTGGCTACTACATTATTGTCATTTTCTACCCAGAAATAGTTGTTAAACAAAATTTACAACAAAATTTCCCAATAATCATACATATATGTACGTATCTCACATGGCCCCCAGTATAAACAATTGCCTATAGATATTAAATAATCAAACCAGAAATTCCCATCATAATCTATAATTTGATTATAAACAATAAAATGTTAACAACATCTCATTATTTATGAAATGTAAAAGATAAATGACAAATAAATAAAATCAAAAAAGTAAAAATTGTAATAAATCTTTTTCTACCCAACAAAAAAAAAACCCACCAAAAATTTAAGCCAAATTACAAATAAGCAAAAACAAAAACAATAATAATAGAATCAGAATTGACTCATTTTGATATATAACTTAAATAAATCGTCAAGTTAGATATTGGTGTTATGGTGTATGACAAGTGATAAGATTATAATGCGACACTGTCGTACAAAATAACAAGAGAGAGAGAGCAAAAGGAGACATAATATTTGTTGTTGTTAACTCTAAAATTGCTGTTATTTAAGGGGAAAAACGTTAGTTTAATAAAATAAAGAATTATAAATTTTAACATTTTAAAATACGTTTCTTTATTAAAACAATTATTAATTAGAATCTTTTTTTTTTTTTTTTGTAATTACAGGAATATTGTGATCATGTCATGACCTTGTGGAATGATGTTGGTATACGTACATGTTTTGAACGCTCGAATGAATTTCCCTTATCGGATAGTACCAAATAGTAAGTATTTTCATTTGAAACAATTTCAAATAAATATTAATTTATTTTTCTATGACACTTTACAGTTTCCTGGATAATTTTGATCGCATCTCAGACTGTCATTACATACCCTCTACTGAGGATATTTTACATAGTCGTAAAATAACTACCGGCATTCATAATATATCATTTCGTGTTGAAATACCCAAACATATGGGTGGTGGTGAACAAATCTTTCACATGTACGATGTTGGCGGTCAACGTGATCAACGCAATAAATGGATACAGGTATTCGAGGGTATACAAGCTGTTCTCTTTCTAATCTCCTGCAGTGATTTTGATCAAACTTTAAGAGAAGATCCCACACAAAATCGTTTACAAGAAGCTTTAAATCTCTTTCGTGGTGTTTGGCAAAATCGTTTCTTAGCCTCGGCTGGTCTAATTGTTTTCCTAAATAAACAAGATATTATGGAACGTAAAATAAGAGCTGGCAAACATATTGTCGATTATTTTCCAGAATTTCAAGAATTTCGTAATAGTCCTCAGGCTGAGAGTTATTTTGATGAATGCGATTGGACGAAAAAGTTCATTAAACAAAAACTTATCGATATTACCCAAGAGCCGGTAAAAAGGCCTTCACGTAATCACATGAATAATACAAAACGTGAGTGTTATTATCATTTCACTGTGGCCACGGATACCAGTTGTATACGTAAAGTATTTAATGATGTTCATCAAATGATATTACATGAAAATATGGCCTCTATGGATCTTTATTGATAAAGAAGGGTCGTATGTAGATTAGAATAGATTTATAAGAAAAACGATTTTTATTATTTTTTATTACGAAATATATATGGACTGTGATTTTTTTTAATTAAGTTGTAGTTTTAAGACTTAATTTAAAAGAAAGAAAATATGTAAGAATATGTAACCATTTAGAAAAATAGAAAATAATTAAAATTACAATTATTTAAATATTAGATAAATACTTAAATATGTAATAAGTACCAGGCGAGATTTTATAATTAGAATACTTGTTTCTAGAAAAATTATTGAAATTTTCCAATAAAAAAAAAAAAAAATATTTTATGTAATGCTCGCCTTTTATTGAATAAACTATTAAAGTTTTGTATGTATATTATTAAGTATTTAATAACTTTTTGTAAATAATTATTTAGTATACTCTAGCTTTTATACATAATAACTATACATTTAAATCTGAAAATATATTTTTATAAATTCAATACACATTTGAAATAAATAATAAAAAGAAATGCACTGACAACATTTAGAAACATTTTAATTTAAACAATTTAAAAATATGCTTTGAAAAGATATTTTTTGAAATCGGAAATTATGCTCTAAATGTACATAAGGACTTCGCACGAAAACATTTTTGCATAAAATTCAGAATAAAATTAATCAATCTTTTTGACATTTCGATTTTATAAAAAATTATTGAAATCAAATTTTATATTTAAACGAAGAAATTCCCTTTTTTTGTTTTATTCACATTGTGTTTTATTGTTCAAAATCAATCAAAAGATTATGCTTAGAATTCCGGTTAATAGAGAGGTAATTTTTGTCAATCGATGCGAATAAAAATTAAATGGATGGAAAAAAGAAATAAACAAAATTTCTTTCCGGGATAATCGTCGATGCCGGTTAATCGAATCACGGATATTATTATTTTTCTACAATTTTCACGATTCTTATAAATTAACCTGGATATAGGAGATTTTCGAAATTTTTGTAGAACACAGTAGATAAGACATTTGTCGCTAAATTAGATCTTTATGCAGTTTTTAAAGATATTTTATAAAAAATGGTTCTTGAATTGTTTTTAACATATTTTTTGAATAAACTCTTAGGGCCGTTACCTGGATATAGGAGATTTTCGAAATTTTTGCGATGCTTGGTTGTTATATTGGGTGTAGAACACAGTAGAAAGACATTTGTCGCTAAATTAGATCCTTATGCAGTTTTTAAAGATATTTTATAAAAAATGGTTCTTTGTTTTTAACATATTTTTTGAATAAACTCTTAGGGCCGTTATTATAAAGGTAGGTTAAAGGTAGGATAAACTAAAGTGAACGTTCAAGTGAGCTTTATCTACTTTTGGTTATTACAACTTGGTTTTAAGGTAAATTTTATAATT
>MINK01173260.1:0-15281 GCA_001735545.1 Phormia regina
TTTTTTTTTTTTTTTTTTTTTTTTTTGTACTAATTTAAATATCTTTAAGGAAATATCTAAATGTATTTGATAGTTTATTAATTCTTTGTACATTTATATCAATGAACGCAAAATCTGTAAGTTTAAATTTAAAACTTTCACATAATATTAAAAATGAATCTTTGGCTTTATCAAAATCAAAACAATGCGATTTTATAGAACTTCTAAAGTACTATCAGCACATGCCAAAATTATTGCAGAATATTCAATCTTTATAGAAATATACTGAAAAGAAAATTTTTTAATTTAATTTTTTGCACATTTTCGTAAAAAGCAAAAAAAAAACAATATTGATTGAGCATAGTGGGATTGTTTACAGAAGAATTGAGGTAATATCGATTTTAGTTCAGAAAATATATTGTTTTAAACATTACTACTAAAAAATTGCGATTTTAATTTTTTGGAAGTGAATTTAGCAAAATTTTTAAAATTGGTTCTTATTTGTTGATAAATTATACATCAATTATAAATCCTTAAAATATTTTGACGCCAACCTAATGTTAGTATTAAGCTAATAAAATGCTTTTAATATTAATATAATTTATACCTATTGTAGTCGATATAAATAACCTTTCTTTATTATTATTTTTCATAATATAAATTTTAAACAATGATTACTACTTTGTGACAATGATTCTTTTCAGATATTTTTCGATTAACAAAAATCATTTGCAACTTTTTTGTCCTCATACAAATGTATACATTAAAATATACAGCAAGGTAGATTAAGAAGGTAACGACATTAAAACAGCTGGGACTTTTTTTTTAAATCAATACGGTTTATCAAATCGACCTTCGATCAATCGACTTTTTGTTGTAAAAAGTCGAAATCGACTTTTTGATTTGATAATTGTCGATAAATCGACTTTTTTGATGCCAAAAGTCGAACAAAGTCTAAAATAATCGAAAAGTCGAAAAGTCCGAAAAGTCGAAAAATATGTCGGAAAAAAGTCGAAAAATAGTCGGAAAAAAATAGAAAATAGTAAGAAAAAAGTCGAAAATTAGTCCGAAAATAGGGTCGGAAAAAGTCGAAAATTAGGTCGGAAAAATAGGAAAATTAGTCAGAAAAAGTCGAAAAATAGTCGAAAATAGTCGCAAAAAATCGAAAATAGTCGAATAAATCGAAAAAGAAGTCGAAAAAGTCGAAAAGTCGGAAAAAGTCGAAAATAGTCGGAAAAAGTCGAAAATAGTCGGAAAAAATAGAAAATAGTCAGAAAAAGTCGAAAATAGTCGAAAATAGTCGCAAAAAATCGAAAATAGTCGAAAAATCGAAAAAAGTCGATTATAGTCGGAAAAAGTCGAAAATAGTCGAAAAGTCGATTATTCCAAAATTAAAAAAGTCGAAACAACTATTTAAGAATTGAAAAAGTCGAAAAATCGACTATTTGAAAATTAAAAAAGTCGAAAAATCGAAAAGTCGACTTTTTGTTCAAACTATAAAACCCTAGAAATCAATATGGCGGTCTGTGTTTTGTAAATTGATGTGTCAAATTTTTGTTTATGTTTACATTTGTTTGTGTTATTGCGCCTTTCTAATCTATTTTTATTATATGAATTGTTTTTGTTTTTTGAAACAAACATGGTGGAATGTAAAAATTAACGTTGACATAACAGATTAGAATGCAAAAACAAAATACATGTGATTTTTGTTGGTATTGTAGTTGTTGTAGAGTTGTCGTTACCTTCTTAATATACCTTGGTAAACAGCACATATTTTTCAAAAGCCTTACCATAGTATAATTAGAAAGTATACTCGTAAGAACACCTGTTTTACAATTTTCATCGACATACCTCGCGGTACTTTCAAATTGTTTTTGTATTCCTATCTAAATTTTTTCATATTTTACTCTTCCCCTCCTTTATTCTCTCATTTTCTGTTCATAACATTTTGACATTGTGTGCACTAGTTTTCCACTAACAAAATACGAGGAATTGTTGTTTTTATACATTATGCTATGAGCCTTACTTTGAGTCTGCATTAGACAAATTTTTATCAAGACAAACGTAAAAAATGTATCGTGATAAAGATTTGTCTAATATAGACTGAGTTTGTCATGTTCGCTTTTTTCATGTTCGAGCAATGAACAAAATTTTGTGCGCACATGCATTTGGATAGTGTGGACCCAACATGTACATGTTTTGTTCTTGTTCGAACACCTTTGTTTGCACAATTGTTCGAGCAACCATGTCTGCCATCAAACGTCATTTTTCATGCGGAAGAAGAGGCGCTGAATGTAAAAGTATCGAAGTGACACTGTTGGCAAACAAAAAATTATGATTTGTTCGGCAAATGTTCTGCCCACTCAAAACAAAATGGAAAAAAATGTGTGTATTTCTCTGCCGACGTTTTGTTCATGTGCGAACAAGAAAAAGACTAGTATAGACGGTACGTAAAGCGTTTATGTTTTTTGTAATTAAATTAAATATTTTATGGAAATTTAAACGAAATTTGAAGCCCATATTAGCTTTTTTAAGACAAATCTTTCATATCCTTTCTAGTAGAATTGAAAACGGAACACAATCAATTGTATTTTTTAACATGACCACATTAAACAACACTGTCTTCTCACTTTGCTAAATTTAGTTGTATTTTTAACATCTGCATCAGCTGGCGATTAAAAAAAAAAAAAAAAACATCTGTTTAGTTTTATCAAAGAACTGATGGTAAATTTCTCGGTGAACTAAATAACTTTATAAGCAGAAAAAATGAATATTGAAGCAGGAGCTGGATTAAATACATTCAATCCTAAAAATCCACATGGCAAGGGCAAGTATAGTCAACTATTTGAGAAATAGAAATCTACAACTGTTCGAATTATTTCAGGTGACCCCAATGATTTGTCCTTGCGTAAAGTGGAGGTGGAAGTTCTTATACCAAAAATTATGCGTGAAAGGGCCAAAGAATTGCACTGTAATAAGGAGGTAAAGGCTTTTGAGACTTGCTGCAAGGATCAAGGTATACTGATGGTGGCTACATGTCGCAAAGAAAATTCGGCCTTAAAGAAATGCCTTACAACATGGTACAGTAACGAGGCGTTTAAGGAGGAATGCAAACAAATCTATTTACAAGAACGTTCAGAATATAGACGTACTGGAATACCTAAAAAGCACAGAATAGAAAAGATATAGAAGTAATAATTGTAACTGACTGAAATTAACAGTAATAAAATTTTATTTTGTTGTATTTTGATTTTGAACAAAAGAAGTACAATTAAATCTCCGTATAACCATCTCGGATAGTTCTACATTCGCTATAGCTTCTATACTAAACAACTGGAAATCATTAGGTTTGCATACCTCTAGTATAAGGACATCTTTATCGGAAGTTTCAGCAATACGATGTATACCTTTGAGATTTTTTGAATTCAAATGTTCATCGTCTGAAGGAGTTTTAATAATGACTACAAAGCTGGCGTGATAGAAACGTGGACCCTTACGATAAATTACTAAAATGTATCACATTTAATTAAGTAAATTCTATTTAAAAATAAATAACTAAATTTTACTTACAATAATTGCCTCCAAATTTCAAGCCACTTTTCACTATCCAGCCCTTTGATTTTAAATACAAATATGATGCCAATGATTCTATAAAAAATTCATTTATTTTTAAGCATTCGCCAAGAAATCGTATATATTCTATTTCTTCGCCCTCCAAATCAAGAATTTTAAGCACATTTAGGTAATTGGCTAAAAAGAAAGCTTCTTCCAAACTTAAACTCAATGATTCATCCACTCCATCATCATTTTTCCAAACTTCAGCATAGGATAATTCACTTTGCATCACAACATGTGGTGTGCTTCTTGACAGACTGCCTTTTCCATAAAATCCATTATCGTAAATATCTATTATAGCTTCTTTGTTACAAATTTCCACACATATCCCAGTAAATATTCCCTCATATTTCTTATTATTTTCAATATTGGGAAAAGGTTTCACCGACCGTTTATTACTTGAACCCTTTTTACGTTTTAAATGTGGTGTAAAAAACATTATTAAAAAATTCAAAATAATGGTACCATCAGAAAGTATACTCATAAGAACAGCTGTTTTAAAATTTTTTCATCGACATACCTCGCGGTACATGTCATGCAAATAAACTTTATTTTCAGTTTTTTGTTACAAATTAAATATGAAAATGTTTTTTTTATTTTTATTTTTGGATTAGAAATAAACATTGTTAGAGTGTGGAATTAACAAAACCAAAATTAATTATATTAATTTCTAAAACTGTGAAATATATAATTGTAATCAATCTTCTGCAAATGTTAAAGAACCATGTTTAAACATCGAAAAATTTAATATTGACATCAAATTGAACGATCTACATGATGTTAATGTTAAACATGATGTTAATGTTAAATATTTCATGTTATGTGAAGACGACTCGTTATGCTTTGGCTAATGAAGTGTTATTTAGTGTCATATCGAAATATGCTTACTAGAGTTAAGTTCAAGAAAAACTTAGTTCAATTGAACGGTTCACTCAATTGAACGGTTCACTCAATTGAACTTAATGAGCCGTTCAGTTTTATGAGCGTTTTTAGCGCAGTACTGAGCTGTTTCTGTAATACATGTTTCATTTCTTTCACATATATGTATGTATATATTGATACTCTTTAAATGAGTCTCCTGAATAAAAGGAACATCAATATAATTAAACTTTAATAAATTTAAGAAGTCAATTCTACGACTCACTTCGATAAGTGATAATATATTTAATCCATTTTGGACAGTATTTATCCTTTAGCAAAACACAAATTTTAAGAAATCTTTTTCAAAAGTAGGTTTATTAAAGCATGTTTCGGTATTATTTGGAAAAGGACTTGCGAGTATAGTATTTCCAGTGATAGAGCTTGTCAGTGACATTGACATTCGACTCTACTATTATTTAGGTCACATTTAATGCACAACGAAAACAATAAAACCTATTTTTTATTTTTATTGTGAATACATTTTTAGTAAAATATGTGTCTTTTTTCATTTATTCAACTATGTTAATAATATTTTTTATACATAATTTTTAATGAAAGTAGTTGTTGTTTTATTTTAAAAATGTAGTTTGTTTCTAAACACTTCCTGCGGCAAATTTACCGCTACAACCCTGTTTAATTCTCTTATTACGGCGAAAAAGTCACAAGACCTGTCAGCTGAATTTTGGAATTTTGGCTGGTCGTATTATCAAAAGAAGAAAATTTTTCTTAAGCAAAATTTCTAACAAAAATTGTGGTAAACAATTAATAATTTTCCGTGAAAATCTTTATAGAAATTTTAACTTTTTCTTTTATAAACTATTAAAGAGCAGTAACAATGTCTGATGTAAAGGATTTAATGAATTTACCTGACGAAAGTGTTGGTAAGTTGATGTATAAAAACGCAATAGATGAAAATGAAAAAATCTATACACTACTTTTTTAATGCACTCAATGAAATTAAATATCACAAATATTAAAGAATTTTAATGCACTCAAAATATTATTTCTTATCTTAAAGATATGATTGCAGCTACATCGGTTTTGCAACAACAGGCTGCTGATATTCGTTCCAAAGCTATCAACTGGGCTTCGTACATGCAGTCTCAAATGATTTCTCAAGAAGATTATCATTGTATTACTGCTTTGGACAAATCAAAAGCTGCCTATTTGCAGTCGAATCCCGCGCAGGCTGTAAAGACTTTGTTGAATCTATTGTCGCATGTGTCCAAAGACTCGACTATTCAATATATTCTTGTCATGATTGATGACTTATTGCAAGAAGATCGTTCTCGTGTTGATTTCTTCCACGAATACTGCTCGAAGCATAAGGAATGCGTGTGGGGTCCTTTCCTCAATTTATTGAATCGCCAAGACGGTTTTATTGTCAACATGTCTTCACGCATCTTAGCCAAAATGGCCTGTTGGGGCCACGAAATGATGCCAAAATCCGATTTGAACTTCTATTTACAATTCTTGAAAGATCAATTAACCGTTCATGTAAGTTGACTTTTTACTTTAGTTTAATTTTATTCGTTTGGTTTAGGTAAATACAATTTATATTTTTAATTTTTTCTACAACAGTGTAGTTTATATAAACAAAACCAATTGCTTTTAATTGTAATTAAATTTACTTTATTAAATTGAATGTTCTTATTGTTGTAGAAAAAATCGAATATTCTTGTTTAGTATTTTGTTTTTATATATATGTATATATATATACTCGTTATTTTTTTTTTAATCATATTTCTTTTTCTAACATCATTTATTTCCATCAAATTATTGTATTAACTATTCGATTTATTATTAATTTTTATATATTAGAAAATTAATATTTAAAAGGTGTTAATTCGAACGATTAAGCAAAAAAACATCAATCTTGTAAAGTTTTCATACAATATAATTTTTAAAGGTCTAGTTCTGCTTAAACAATTGGCATGGTCGTATTTTTTATATTTATTTGAAATTTTTGCAATTATATTTTTAATATGATCTTTTAATTTTAAGTTTTTTTTTTTATGAAATATCTTTATATATTATGCATGTTATAGAAAATGGCTCATTCCAAAATCGTATACAAATGTAAATGCATTGCAATTAATCATACACACATAATTTGCATATATAGTTATTGTTCTTGAAATATTCAAATGAATATTATTGATTTAACATCTACGTACATTTGTAGTTTTACACTTTGGTTAGTTAAGTGAAACAAACACAAGAAGAATAAAATACATTTAACATATTTCTTTACAACTAACCCAAAAGCTGCATTTAAAAAATCTGGTTCATTATAAAAATTAGGCATAAATAAAGTTTGAAAGACTTTTTCATAATTTTAGGACGGTTTCTTGTTAATAACATATCAAACAAAATCGCACCTGAATGGACTTAATGTTTGTGTTCTGTTTTCTGGTTGCCAAGAATAAATTCAAAACAAAAAATTTATTTATATAGAATATAAAATAAACAAATTAAATTAAATTTTTTTCTTTTTCCTCTACAACTATCGACTACAATAACAATGATAATTAAACAATAATACTTGTTATACCAACAACACCAACGTCTCTACAATCAACAACAATACTATCCAAAATTTTTCAAAAATAATGCACAAATACATAAAATAAAAAAATGCATTTTTTGAAACTTAATATTTATGTGTTAACTGTTACACCTACAAAAAATAAATAAAATATCAAATAAACAGTGCAAGGCCTACATAAATGACATGGCTAATTTAGCTAAACGTGTCCAAACCATTGTGGTTCACTCACACGCACATAGCAAAGATCATCATGGCAAAGATCACCACAGTAATCAGTATAGTCCATATGGAGCCCATCATGATCAACCCCTTAACGAGTCGTATCGTGAGTTATCACCCGAACAACAAGCTGCTGTTGCTGAGGGCAAAACTATTATACCGGTAGAGTTTCTTAGTGTATATTAAGTTTAAAAAGAAACTACATCAAAAAATCAAAACATAAACGGGAATAGACATTCATTATAATTTTAGGAATCGAAATGTGTGTGATATGTAAAAGTTTTGCACCATCACACTTTTGTACAACAAAATGCAAACCGCACCTTGTCAGTTATAATTTGTGTCAAATTTAGGATTCTTCGGTGTTCTTTTCCCAATATTTCTCTAATCCTTTACTTTATTACTAACGCAACTAATCGTATTTCTATGCTTTAAATATTTAAAATTTATGATTTATAGTTGTATAGTTGTATGTTGTAACATGTAAAAGAGTTATGAAAAGTTTTATTTACACAATATTTGTCCGAATTATTTGGCTTTAACGTCTGAATAAAATTATTTTATTTTTGTATAGAAATAGAAATTAGCAATAAAATTGTTATTTAAACTTTCTCATTAGTCCGTAAACAGATTAATCGATTGATCAACAATTCAAGTTATTCAAAATTGTAATTAATTATTACATTTTTAAACGTTTTACTAATTGAATTTGAAAAGAAATAAAAAATTTAAATAAATTATAAATGATAGTTGTTAAGTTTACTATTTTAAATAGAAGTTAATAATTTCGAGCAGAAATTTAATAAATATACTTATGAATATTATCAGAGCCATATTAGTTTTTAAAATTGTTCACCACATTGTGATTTTTAATTTTTTTCAGTTACTTTTTTTAACGCGTTACAATTTATTTGTTAAATAAAATATTTGTAATTATTTGGTGTCGGTTTTTTTTTTTGCTTTTTTAGTACATTTGGTGACGTCGTTTATGATTTTTGTTAAAAATTAATAATTATTACTAACAAATTTAAGTACCCAAATCAAATAATTAACCGAAAAATATATTTTTTTAAACTTTTTAAATATTAAATAAATTAACAACAAATAGGCTAATGAGTATATACAATCTGTGGCCCGATGCTTGCAAATGATGTTGCGTATTGATGAATATCGCTTTGCTTTCGTTAGTGTCGATGGCATCAGCACTTTAATTCGTATTCTGTCATCTCGTGTCAATTTCCAGGTGAGTTTTGAAAAATTGCAGTAAGAAAATTATATTAATATGAGCATTTCTAATTAATTTTTAAATAAATTTAGGTTCAATACCAATTGGTATTCTGTTTGTGGGTATTGACATTCAATCCTTTATTGGCCACCAAAATGAACAAATTCAGCGTTATTCCCATCTTGGCTGATATTTTGAATGACTGTGCTAAAGAAAAGGTGAACTATTTTTCATATAAATTGCGTGCAAAATATTAATAATTTTTAGTTAAAAAATTTTCTAGGTAACACGTATTATTTTGGCAGTCTTCCGCAATTTGATCGAAAAACCAACCGATACTCAAGTTGCCAAAGAACATTGTATTGCCATGGTTCAATGTAAGGTCTTGAAACAATTGTCGATATTGGAACAACGTCGTTTTGACGATGAAGACATTACCGCTGATGTAGAATATCTTACAGAGAAGTTGCAAAACTCTGTACAAGATCTTAGCTCGTTCGATGAATATGCTACTGAATTGCGTAGCGCTCGTTTGGAATGGTCACCCGTACACAAATCAGCCAAATTCTGGCGTGAAAATGCTCAACGTTTGAATGAAAAGAACTACGAATTGTTACGCATCTTGGTACATCTTTTGGAAACCTCAAAGGATGCTATTATTTTGTCCGTAGCTTGTTTCGATATTGGCGAGTATGTGCGTCATTATCCCAGAGGAAAACAGTAAGTTGAAAGTTACCAAAGAGGCGGAAGTTTAATTTTTTATATTTCTTTAACGAATTTATCTCTTCTTACAACATGATTTTTTTTAATTTTTAGCGTATTGGAACAATTAGGAGGCAAACAAATTGTTATGCAATTGTTAGGTCATGAAGATCCTAATGTTCGTTATGAAGCCCTTTTGGCTGTACAAAAGTTGATGGTTCACAATTGGTAAGTGGTTCATCCAATAATAATAATAATAATACTCCTCATCATCATCAATAACATTTAATTAAAAAAAATGTTCACATTTTATTTGCCAGTTTAGAGAAGGATAATTTAAGGTATTTTTTTTTTCTCTCTTTAATTTCTTATCTCTCCAGGGAATATTTGGGCAAACAACTTGAAAAGGATAATGAAACCCAAAAACAGGGTTCTGCACCTATTAGTGGCAAGGCCTAAAAATATGTCGAACCTGCCTCAAATTTAATCATACTATAAAAATATACTAAAAAACAATAATAAATAATGTTATTAAAAAATAGGTGAAAATTAAGAACTACTCCCCCATTAACAAAATATTTGAAATAAGTTGACATTGTGTTTTATCGCTTCTAACAAAGATTTTTAAATTGAAATCATTAATATAACCACCACAACTGTAATTCTTTTTGAATAAGTAGATTTTCTCTCTTTTTTTGTGTTTATCAAAATCATTCCAAATTTTTTTTTTTTTAATTTTGTTAATTCTTCAATAAGATGATGTGCAAAAAAACATTTTATTTTGTTGTGTTTGTAAATATTCTTAATTCTCTAAAAAGCAAATTATTTATGACGTTTTCGGCATATTCATGTCACTGTTAATTATAGAAAAGAAAGTATTGTAAACAGTAGTTAAAAAGAATAAATAAATTAAATTATACAAAGATTGAAATGAATGTGTTTTCAGAATGGTTATTATAAAAGTAAATGGCCATCTGAAATTAGTGTTTAATTATGCCTCGATGTCTTTTCTGTTTTCCTTTCTTTTGTGTTTTATTGTTTTTGTTTTATTTGTTTAGTTTATCTACAAATTATATTTCAACTTAATATTGAATGTTGTTATTTCATATTTTATCTAGATATTTACCAATTAATGAATGTATGTAACTTTTTCAGTTATAAAACTGAAAAAAGTAAATTAAATAAAAACTGTGCTTCATTCTATGATAGTAAAGTAAGTAAAATGTGGTTTTATTTTTCTAATTTCTAAGAACTTTTTTATTATTATTATTTATTTTTCTTTTTTCTATTATTTTTGGGAATAAGTAGTGAGGCGATTTATTTGTAATGTATCTATACTTTTGTAAGTAAACTAAAGAAGGCATACTAGTCGTAAACGAATTACAAGATACAGATATCTAAATGATATAATTGTACTCGAATAATTATATTGGTACAGAGCTGAAATTTACTTGGCACAGTAAATTAGTCGGGGTTAACCACCTTATACCTTATTTATCCGCTCGAGAAGTCTGGAATTATTCCGAAATTAGTGACGGCAATAACAATTTCTTCATGTAAAATTATATATAAATAAAAAATACATTAACGATTTATTTATTCTTACTTGCATGGTATAGTTGTTAAATTGAATAAAAAATTATTAAATTGTGCATTTTCAATGTTATAATGTTAGCAGTATAAAATTCCTCAGCAAAAATGTATCGATATCAAGAATATTGTATCATTGTATCATTCAATAAAAAATCTTGGTAGCAAATATAAAATTATATAAACACATATGTACATTTAATTTTTTTTAAATTTTTATAGGCGCGTTGTTTTTTGCCTGTGCCAAATAATAGCAGAAAAGATAAAATATCGGTAATGTAGTAATATTTTTTTTTTTTTTTTATTATTTTGGTTCCATTTGGCTTTTAAGTAAACAATCACTGAATTCCTAGTAATCGCAATTTCATGATAAAAATTGTGCGATTTATGCACTTATTGCAAATTTAAAATAATATAGTCCAAACCAAGAAACTCGAACTCGGAAATAAAAATATCTTACAAGTGGCTCTACCAAGATAAAGCATAAATTAGAATGAAATGTCTCCAAGAACAAAATCTGTATAAAATATATCACAGAAAAGTGAAATTTCTCAACTGCCGACTGGTGTGGAATTGCCTGTTTCACTTCGACTGAATCTATACGAACTAGCGCAACATTATCTGTAGAAATGAGTCCAATGTATTTCTTTTTCTTATATATTGGATGCATGGGACAAGAATATATGTGAGAAGACGAATAACAAAAACCATATTATTGCTCTTGGTTCATAGTTTGAACAAGAGATAACATAGAAGCTCCATTGAACAGTCGTGTTGTTTTATTCAGGGGAACTTTGGTCAAATGTCAAGAATGCTGTTTTAAAAAGGAAACCGAGTAAAAAACTTCGCTTTATTGAAAGCAGGACGAATAATAAATGTTATTTTTGAAATAAGTGATTCAAACAGATCATTGTGATCTGTATGTAATCTATTTTCATTAAGTGACATCCTTTTTAAAATTTTGAGCAGTAATAAAAGTTATTTTTCGATTTTTATTTTTTTAACAAAAATAACTTTCCGATAACGGTGTTTAATTCCGCTTAAGAACATAATTTTGTTGTTATTTATGAAATGTTTTCGTTCGTAATTTTTTAGCGATAAAAGTTATTGCATAGACTACAAAATGCATAAAAGCATATGTAAGTTTGCCAACTACACAAACATGTTTTATTTTATATGTGTATGTACATTGTTATAATTTTTTTATTGTTTGACAATTCAGGGTAAAATAATTGAGAGTACTCCAAGTTGAAATTCCTAACAGCTTATGACCCAGAGACTATTTTATAAAAAAAAAATAATAAAAATAAATAATAATTTTACCTTCTACAGTTTTATCATGAGTAATATCAGGTTTACGAGAACTTCGAAATGGGCTTTCCAAACAATTGAATTAAATCATGAAAAATGGTATGTGAAAAATGTTTCAGACACTATTTTGTCTGTATTGTTATTTTCAGTCAATTCATATCAATCGATAAAAGTATTTTATATGATCTTAATTATTATCTGATCGAGAATATTGTTTTGTATGATATAAAATAATCGAAATAAATACAGTTTTTTCGAAGTTTCTTATTTGTCAAATATTGAAAGAACTAGAAATCTGATTTTCATAAAATCATACTTCTCAATATAATGAGAAGACGTGACGTCATCCAAAATTTATTATTATAAAGAGTATTTATTATTTATAATAAGTACAATATTCTTAAAAATGCTGCGAAAATTTTGTTTTCAATTTTATTCATCATACATTAGAAACTATGTAAGATCCAATTTTAAAAATCACTTATCGTGCTCGAGCTTGAATAACTACAATTTCCCTATTTGCTTTTAATTGTTTTACATGTGAGAAAATGAAACGCCTTTAGGTTTTAAATTGTTTTTTAGTTATTTTTATGTTTTGTTTTTATTAAATTAACTTATAATTGTCTGTTTTTTTTTATATTTTTATATTTTCACATAAAATTTAAATTAAAATTGTTCTATGAAGATTGGTTTAAGTTAACTGACATTGTTGTATACTTTTCTTTTGTAAATTTATAAATCGACTCGCTAAAAGTTTTCAAATAAATATTTGTACATATAAATTACAAGTTTAGCACTCAAAGACAAAAACTTTTCTGAAAGAAGATTTAAATTTCCAACAACAGGAATTCCTTTTCTTGGTTACAACATCATACATATAAGTATGTTTTTTTTTTTAATTTTCAGAATATACACAGGGGTCAGTTTAGTTTTTATATTTTTTTATTTTCGAACTTAAACTTAAATAATAGGATGATAGTGTTTTTTTTTGTTGGTTGTTCAATTGATTGGTGGTTGTTGGTAGTGTGTTGTTGCTACTAAATTTAATTACTGTTTTCTTGTTGATGTTGTTGTTGTTGTTTGTGGGAGTTTTTAGAATGATGAAATTTACTTAGTGGCAGATTTCAAGTAGGCAATGAGGTCGCCACGTTCATTGGGTTTCTTCAAACCGGCGAAGATCATTTTTGTGCCTGGGATGTATTTCTTGGGGTTTTCCAAGTATTCGAAGAGGGTATCTTCATTCCAGGTAATGCCTTTGGCTTTGTTGGCATCTGTGTAAGCGAAACCGGGAGCTTGACCAGTCTTGCGACCGAACAGACCGTGCAAGTTGGGGCCAACCTTGTGTTTACCTCCGGCTTCAACAGTGTGGCATTGAGCGCAACGTTGGACGAAGATTTTCTTGCCCTTTTCAACATCACCAGCTGGTACACCCATGTTTAGTTATTGAATTTATAAAGTGCGGACTCTAAAAATAAAAAAATTAACAAACAGATAAATTAGATAAATCACATGTTAATGTTAATAATAAACTTGTTTGCATAATTGTTCTTGATAAAAAAATAAGCATTACGAAAATTCTTACATCGTATGGGTAGAGATAGGAAATAATTATTGGTTTTTAAAGCAGATAATTTATATAGTAGATTTTTTTTTTTTTTTTTTGCAGATAATTATNNTTTTTTTTTTTTTTTTTTTTTTGCAGATAATTATATTAAAATCAAATGACAGTTGTTACACTAGAATTAGTTTGTAATATTTATTAAAATTAAAAATAAAGCAAAAAATTAGAAATACAATTTATAAATATGTATCCTGCATGCTTATAGTAAAAGCAATTAAATTTTCGTTTTATGTAACTCTCGTATTATTTATCATCCATTTAATGTAATAATTTCAACATTTCTTTGGTAATTCAAATAGAAAGTGATTTAAAATAAAAACAAATCCATATAAAATCTCTGAAATTGTGTACTTAAGCAAACAAGAATTAAGTATTGTTGCAGTATTTGAGAGTAATAAGTAAAGTATTGAAAAGTCCTGAATAACCCTCTTTTAGCTCGTTGCACGTTAAACGCATTTAAAATAAATAATATGTTGTAATTTGTATTATTTTTGAAGTTTTTTGAGAATGTTAAAGGATTTTTAATGCAAAAACTCAATTTTTGAAATTATTTTATTTTGTAATATTCCCAAAATATAACTTCCTCTATCGTTATTGATTACTTTCTTAACCTGTTAAGTAAGAGTTTTTTTTTTGCTAACTATCAACGTTAACTCAACGGTAGCAACAAAACACATCTATTTAAATGAGAAAGAGATTTAGAAAGAGATTATGGACCGATTTCCATTAAATTTCAAAATGTTGTATCTACTAACATTTGTGAGATTTATGGGCGTTATAATGATTTGCAAAGGAAGAAGGGGTTATATGGGTGCTATGGTCAATTGTGGACCAATCTTCATAAAATTTGATACAAAAATTCATATTTGTATAGATTTTTTTTTTTTTTTTTCACCAAAATTCAAAAATTTTCAGTAATGGACCGATCACTACCAATTTTGTAACATAAAGATTTTATTAAATTATCTTCAAAAATGCGACCTCTACTTTGTGCACAATGTTTGTATAGACAGATAGCTAGACGGAGGGAAATCGTTAGATCGATTTAAAAAGTGATTCTTAGTTTATACGTTACAAACAACACAACCACCTATGTTGGGGTATTGTGTAAAAATATGATATTATTTAATAAATAGCCGTATTCAAACTGCTCCTCTCATTAGCACATGTATATTTTTCTTTTAGAAAAGTGTAATATGCAAGCATGTTCCAAAAATATTTACACCATGAATACCTGTTAATTTTTACATATTTTAATATTAATATCTATTGTGTTTATAAAAATTAAATAGGAGCAAAACGTTATTCTTAATGATGATCTTTTAAACAAAATATATTTATTTATCTTTTATTTATTTATTTATTGATAATCTTGAAGCCAGTTCTTATTTCTAAATATCAATTCTTAAATAATTTATTTATTACCTAAGTTTATACAAACATTTTCAACGTTATTCTATCACGAATATACTGCATACATAAAATTACCCCCCCTAAAAAAAGTGGTTTAATAGTTATTAATGATAGATAAAATTAAGCTTTTAAAA